>JABCKT010006531.1:0-61739 GCA_018858115.1 Tephrocybe rancida
TTGAAGACCACGGAACGGACGAACGCGGAAGATTGTGGCTGGCGGAGTTTGAACTCGACTTCGAGTGAAAAAAAAAAAAAATACAACAAGTCCAGGTCCTCGCGACAACACGCTAGGGTCCTAGACACCAGCGTGCACATACTATTTTTAAGTTATGTTTGTCTAGCGGTAAGTAATGGCTAGCTTGAGATAATGATACGGGTATTTCGGGCGTGTCGACCGTTCGATTCTCGCTCGTGCGGGACATTTTCTTTGCAGCTTATACCCCTTCGCTCATGGCTTCCCGCCAACTTCCAGTGTAGCTTTCGCATCAACTTCCCGTAAGCATGAGAAGTCGATGGTAATATTATAAGTGCCACAAGCTGCCCAATAATTCGCCAAAAGACGTCCTCAAAAGGGAAAGCTCCAATCTCATAAGTGAAAGGACCCAAAAGCTACATGTAATTTTCCCGATGTAGTCGCCGTTGCAAGGTGCTACGGCGGCCCATCTTGGCTACTGTGACACACATAGTAGTGGAAACGAGTAAGCCGTACTGTGAAGCCAACACGACAGTAATTGCGTAGCCTGCATATCACATATCAGCTATGAATAGACAAGGGCATCTCACCAAGTTCCATGGTGAAGCCACGTGAGGGCGAGTGGAGAGTGATCTTGTTACCCAGACACTTCATGATGGTGTATCCATACATAGCAAGAGCTACATACCCAGGGATCTTTTTCAGCTAACGGGAGCGACGACAAAAGGAATAACGAACCAATAACGATCATAACATCACCAAAGGAAAGGATCCACACGGGGACTCTGGGAGCCTTTGAAGCAGTCGCCTGACTTCCATAAGTGTAGATAACAGCATACGGCCAATAGCATTGGACATGTCGTTGGCACCGTGGGCGAACGACGCAGTGCAGACGGTCAATACTTGGATGAAGCTGTACAGATGCTCGACCTCGTTAGGGTACTGTGGTGCGCACTTGTACATGTCTGTGATGCGGCGCCCCCTGGAGGTGCTTGCTTTCCCGGCCTGCCAAATTAGGTCTTCAGCTTGGTGCCAAGCCAACGGTAGGGGTGCGGAAGACAAACCTGGGCGGCATGGATATCGATACTCGTGCCCTAGGTGAGGGTATTGTAAAGGAAGGGGATGGACTTGTACCTATACACCGTGTCAACAAGTAGACATCGGCGGGATGTAGGGTTCATGTACCTGAGGATGATCTACAAGTTGGACGGCGAAGCCCAGGGTCCGTCGATAAGACGATCATCCTTCTCAACTTGGTTGGCCAGAGGGCTTGCCGCGGGAGCATGTTCGGGAGACTTTTCGTTGGCACTTTCTTCATAGATAAGATTGCCGACTGATTAGATGCTGGAGCAACTACTACTACATGATGACTTTGTAGTACATGATACACACCATCAATTGGCACCATACACTGCCTGCACTATAAGTATCGAGAGGTGGTGTGGAGGCGGTTCATGTAAGAGGGCCCAAAATGCTCCGTTACGATATGTCATACCCTCACACGCCCCCGGGCCTTTTCTGTCTGCTTTTACGGCTTCCACATCGCGCTGGTGCATCGTGTACCTGGCATGCGCTCAACACCTATTTGCACGAACCCATTCTGGAAAATGCTCTGTCACGCGTGTCACGTCCAAGGTCGGAGCCCCTCAAAAAATCGGCTCACCGTACTACACTCAATTCTCCGGCGTAAATCTTGATAATTTTTCTAGATATGTTTCGACGCATAGCTTACTTGTACATGTCTCAGCCCACTGCTACTTTTCAACAGGTCACATCGAAATCGAAGTTCGAACACGAGGCTGGAGTGGGAAGTTCGAACATGAGGCTGGAGTGGGAGTTCGAACATGAGGCTGGAATGGGTAGTACTTCATGTTGTCCCTTCACTGTCTTCTAACTGGTATCTCTCCTCCCGGCCATTCAGTTTTACTTGCTGACACAACATGACCGAAGTATTTGAATCCGCAAGCAATGCTTCCGATGAGCCTCAATCTCATTTCCTCGAGCCTCACATTGTCACGTCACTGAACTACGATATTCTTGTCAAAATATTCAGTTTTCTCGACACTGAAATTGAGGGCCTGCACCCAAGTGAGCTTCCCCCGGTAATGAAACATCCCGTAGGCTCCGCCTCGCTTTTTGGCGGCCGGGGCGCGGTGCGACCCTCAAGCCCACACGTCGTCATAGCTGAACCTGACTCCCGGGGCGCGGTACCACCCTCAAGCCCACGCGTCATCGTAGATGAACCTGACTTCTGGGAGGAGGTACCACCCTCGAGCACAGACGTCATCGTAGCCGAACCTGACTCCTGGGGCGCGTTACAACCCCCAAGCCCACGCGTCAACGTAGCTGAACCTGACTCCTGGGGCGTGGTGCTACCCTCAAGCCCACTCGTCATCGTAGATGAACCTGCCTTCTGGGAGGAGGTGCCACCCTCAAGCACAGACGTCATCGTAGCCGAACCTGACTCCTGGGGCGCGTTACAACCCCCAAGCCCACGCGTCAACGTAGCTGAACCTGACTCCTGGGGCGTGGTGCTACCCTCAAGCCCACGCGTCATCGTAGATGAACTTGACTTCTGGGAGGAGGTGCCACCCTCAAGCACAGACGTCATCGTAGCCGAAACTGACTCCTGGGGCGCGTTGCAACCCCCAAGCCCACACGTCAACGTAGCTGAACCTGGCTCCTGGATCCCCGTCCCTGACCCTGCCACCCCCGCCTTTGCCCCTGCTGCCCCCACCCCCGCCCGTCATCCCCGTCTTTGTCCCTGTCACCCCCGTCTTTGTCCCTGCCACCCCCGTCTTTGCCCCTGCCCTTGACTCTGACCCGTACCTCCCCCCTTCTATGCAGCAGAGTCAATTATATCGGGCAGCACTTACGTGCAAGGTGTTTTTGGGCCCAGCGCTAGATCTCCTGTGGAGCTCCATGGACTCCATTGTTCCCGTTTTACGGTTGCTTCCCACCATTGAAGAAATCGACGGCGTCTATATGAGCTATCAGAGCGATCCACATTCGCATGTATACTGACTCTGGGGTATTGAAGATGTTCACCCGTAAAGTTCAAGCTGAGCATATCGAGCGCCTGAACGGCTACGGGGCAAGAATCAAGACCTTCTGCTTGAATGAAGTTGAACAGCCGCGAATCCATCCCTTCACTCTGATCCATATCGTTGCACTTCTACCTTTGCCTCACATCCAAGAGTTTCTGTGTACATCAGCCCAGTCATTGACGACAACGACCGTTCCGTTCATATTTCGCAACACCGTGAAACGGTTTGAGCTGAAGAACGTAACGGATACGAACTCGCATATCATCCGACCATTTCTCTGCACTCTCCAAGACAGGGTTCCAGCGCTAGAAGATCTCGTCCTGCGCGATCCGTTGGGTGTTGATAGCCTCACAGGCGTCCCCGATTTCCAACAACTTATTTCTTTGGAGTTCGTTGGGAATATCGACACTTCTCTATTTTTGCAGATCGTCACGGTACCGACATTGCGAAAATTGATTGTGGACATAATTGATTCCCCCCCTGCAGAGCCACCGCGCTCTGGCGATATTTTTACCATTCTAAATCTCGAATTTCTCCATATCAAAGGGCTTGGTGCTTCGATCCACTCCTTCCTCCTGTATCTCAATGGTGGTCGTTTAGGGGATGTTGCGGTCACCCTGGTGGACTCAGACAAAAGGAAACGTCAGGTAGATGAGAGGAACATCACTGCAGTCTCCTGGTTGGATGAATGTCTATATATCATCAGTTCTCGATGGCCAACTGTACACACACTTCTTCTGAACCGTCGCCAGTGCCCACGCCGCCAGGTCACTGATGTTCTGTCTTTCTCTGCCTTCGAGCGATTTGATCGCCTCCAAAACCTGGAGTTAGATCCACCTCTTTCGCTGACACGAGTCCTCGATGTTGCTGCAAAGAATCCCACTTTAGTGGAACTCAAAATCCATATCTTGGAATCATCTCCAGACTTCGGCTTTGACTTAAACTTCGTGAAGTCTCTTGTCGAGACGTGTCCCGAACTTGCCCTGCTTAAGGTCAAATTCAACTTTTGCCAAGTTCCACTGGACACCTTTTGCGCTCACCCCGTCAGTACGCGATTGAAAACCCTGATACTCGAAAGCAAGGAACCTTTTAGATGGGTTGACACGCAAACGAATGCGATCAAATTGGCGCAATACTTCTATGCAGCATTTCCCTCATTGAAAAACCTTCATGGAGCGGCCTCGTCTGGTGCTGCGTTCTGGAGTCATGTTCTCGAACTCATCACAATGCTGCAGCAGGTTATGGGGAGGGCGTGAAGAGAGGACCACAGTCGAGACATTTGGGTAGTGAAGGGGGCTGTAAATATCAACAGCTGTGAACACGATATTCGGGCCGAGTTGAGCCCAAAGATACTTACTTACACGATGCAGTATCGGACTCCGCACAGCAACACACCATTTCCCCACCACATACGAAGCCTCATCCAACCCATAACATGCAACCTGAATCAGACGTTGACAGCTTTTCCTGGACTGCCAAATCACCTTCGTCCTCCGCAGAGCCTGGGCTACAATATCCTTACTAAAATCTTTGAAAATTTCAACGATTCAATCGATGGGCCGCCATCTCCTCGTCTTAGATCCAAGCAACAGTTATATAGTGCCGCTCTGACTTGCAAAGCATTTCGAGATCTTGCGCTAGACGCTCTTTGGAATTTCATGGACACAATTACGCCCCTTCTGCAGATGTTGCCTGCCATTGAGAATATTAGTAGATTTGTATACTCAGGACTTGCATGTGTACCCGACAGTTGAAGATCTGAACGAGGTATCTGGAGGCAGTGTTGCAGAGCATGCATGACAAGGTTCGGTGGCCGAAATCTATTTCTTCAATTCCGAATGATGTATTCCCGGGAATACTTTTACTGTGTAGGACTTACCAAAAATAAGTTAATATGTACACCATGGATTTCTTGAGTTTGTGACGCATAGGTTGAACGATGACTCGGGGATCGACAAAGAGACTGATCAAGATAAGATTGCCGAACGATTAGATGCTGGAGCAACTATGTTGAAAATTTGGACCCAAACGTTGAAACGTTGATCACTTAAAAGTATACATACTAGTACAAGGTCTTACTCTGCGCCAGCGCCGCTTCCTCAGGCTCTTCGGCTCAGATGACTGCTGTCAATTTTCCTTGCCTACACAAATATTCGTTTCTTTCAGCCTCGAGGAGCTGAGCTTACAACAGCAGATGATCACACTGCTACACCGGCCGCCGAATCTCACAACATGTGGAGCACATACTAGCCTTGTATAGATAATGTGACAAGGATCCTTTTAATAGAACAGTGATCTCTCTCTAAGACTGGTTTAGCATGCTGAACCAGGGTGAGCCCGGCGTGTTGTGACAGTTAATAATTGAATACAATTTGATCGCAGGGGCTGAAATCCCAAGTGGCGCCAACTTTAACAGCCTACAATATTTGGACTGGACTCGCTCGTAGCCCCGACTTGAACCTCTGATCATCCCAGTCGATCCTGCATCCGCAAAATGGACGAGATCAACATTGACGATGTATACGGTGCAGCACTCGCTGGTGTGATCTTAAACGCTTGGTAAGGGCTTCCTTGCCTATTCAATGGATACCGCTCACTGTGGAGTCGGACATTCTTAGGGTTTTCGGTCTCATATGTGTCCTGTCATATCAGTATTTTGTCAACTTTCCAAAGGATCGCCTAGGTACAAAGCTATTGGTATGTCATCCGTCAGGCTGTCATTCTCTTATTAGGCTCAATCACCAGCACTATCATTACAGGTAATTTGGATGTGGTACGGCGATCAAGACAAAAGTGGGATATAATGTCATTCATAACTACGATTTCAAAGGGTCCTGCAGCTCTTCAATGCGTGAGTTGGGCTTATAATTCCATTCATACAAAGTTATCTCATGTTGGCGGAACAGAATCATTGTTTCCAAGATGATGTACTATTATCTCGTTACATCCTTCGGGAAATTCGAAGTCATAGGCGTTGCAAGTTGGTAAGTGACTGGATGACCCGAAATATCGAAGGCTGATCAATGTAAATCGATCAGGGAATGGCCTCTGTACACCGGACTTTCGGTAGGACTAGACCACCTCTATTGTTCAAGCTGCTGATGCCCAAGCAGAGCATTGCCGCCTTCAGTGTCCAGGCCTACTATGCTCGTCGCACATATCTACGTTCGTTCACTTATTCTTCGAGATGATCGAGTTCCTGATTCAGTCTTATTGGCTAGTCATCAAGAGCCATCTCCTCTTCGGAGTCATAGTCAGGCGATGTCTTGCCGTCAATGTTTTCGCTGATACTAACGCTTCTTCTTTCCCAGCTCAGTCTTGCTGTGCTGCAGCTGGGTATGTCGATTTGCGATTTCTACTTTGATCATTTAGATTCACACAGCGTAGGATTCGGCCTTGCAACTATGTCGGAAGCCTACAAACTCAAATACCTCGTAAAATATACCTCCGTGGGGGTTAGTGCTCTCGTTATTGCAGATACGTCTTCCTCAACAACTCCTTTAGTGGGTCGCTGTTGTCTGGCTTTGTTGCTCCGCCGCCTGTGATATTATTGTCGCCGTCGTACAAGTGGTTTATCTCCATCGTCATCGATCGGGGATCTCTAAGTACGTGAATAATGCGTCTCCTTATCCGCTTTACTTCGCATTGATTTCTCTGTATTCCAGGAGCAATCGCCTTATCAAGATTCTGACCCTGTATATCATGAGTACAGGGCTACTGACTAGGTACATCTCACTTTACGCTCAAACCCTGTTTCCATAAATGCTTACAGACATTTCGTAGCATTTTTGCCATCCTCGAACTGACAACAGTATGTTCGTTCTTTACCATGCAGTTCTTGTATCTGAATGTCGCCCAGTTCGCTTCCTTGGGGTTCAACTTCGTCCATGTCTTCCTTAGCATCGCGATGGGAGCTGGTAGGCGGTCATTGCTTGAGCGATGTTGTTCTGAGCTCACTGGTTTTATAGTATATGTGGTCTCGTTTCTCGCTAAGTATGACCGGACCTTTTCCGAATGCCGGACTGAACTCACCTGTACTCAATTAGTTTGGACGCTCGCCACACCATTAGAACGGTGGATATGGATAGTGATGGGGTGATTGGTCTAGACAACCTCAACATCTCAAGAGATTCAAGCTTCAAAATAAGCGTTGAAAAGAGGAGGTTTGTGGATTCAGAAAATGTGGTCGGATCCTTCCCAAGCACTACCACGAAGGTCTCGGACTCGCCGGTACGTTCACTTGCTCATCATGTGCGAAATTTAGGTGTATTTAACGATATTCTGACTATCAGGGCCTCCATACTCACCCCAGCTTTGGGGACCTCGATTCTGAACATGAATTGTCCGATGGGAACCAAGTATGAACTTCTGAAATTGTATGTATGTCACAATAGAGTCCAGCACTATGTCACCCCCTGCAACCACTAAGTCTTGTTGTAATAATGCTCTCCCTCACAAACGGATATGATGTCGGGTTTGCCTGTCTTGTGTTCTTCTCTTCTCTCTCCTGTCAAAATCGCCTACCCAAGAGCCTTTCTTTTACCATTGACTTTGAACTGGATAAGCGTTTAACACCAAGTGGCAAGGCCCGACCCATATTGCAAGGCTCAATCGGGCCAAAACTCCCCAAGGTCAGAAGGTCTTGTAACTTGTGATCATCGATAGTGGCAATCCGATCTCGACCACGAACACGTTACATCTTCATGGCAAGCCTTGTATAACGGACGACCTTAAATCGAGTTCATCAACACCCTCACTATGTTCGCCCAGCCCTATAACCGGCCGACTGCTCAAGCCCCTTCCCCGCTCCCCTCGCCGATCGGTCGCGGCCCCGATTCGTTCTATGCAAAACCTCCGTCAAGTGCGGATTTCGAGATCGAACGAATAAATAGCACAGAATTTCATGATTATGTACCGCGGCTGTTGGAAGCCACCAATGCTCCACTTTCTGTCGCTGGGCGCGTCACATTGGACACTTCGTGGACCAAGGTATGGAGTAGTCACAGAATTACCCCGAAGTAGTGTACGTGAAAGGAGTTTATGTATGAGATCTATAGAAAGTGTGAAATTTAAAGGGATGTGTCGTCAGTGTGGCTAGAATTAGAGGCCTCTGGAAGACCTGGTAAATGTATGGGTATAGGCGTTGAATATGTATGCTGAATGGATTACTGTGGCGAGGCCGTCGAGGTGAGCTCCTGTGACTGTGGACTTGTGGAAAAGAATGAGGTCGGCGCGCATCGTAGGCATCACGCCGCGCACCTGCGGAATGCCCTTAAAATTCTAGACACAAAGACGGGATACCGCCCTTGATTCATTAAATAGCTATAAGCAATTCAATTTGTTATCGGTAGAATCATCTATTTGAGAACGTACCTTGCATCTTGTAAATCCTGCTGTACATTCTCTAATTTCTCCTCTAGCTGACTGAGACTTAAACCAACAAGTTGCAGCCTTGTTGCAGCCTTCTGTGCATGCGTTTTGACACCTTCGATGAGTGAGGTGATGTTCTTGCAAGCAGACATGTGTCGGACATGTTGGGTGACAGACGGGTGCAATGAGGGGAACGAGCGCAAATAGTAGAGTCTTGAGTATTGACAGAGAGAATTTCATAGCCTGGCGTGAAGCGCGACACGGGATCGTATATAGAGAAAGGATACGTGACGTATGGGGAACCCAAGTTCCAGTGAAAAGTAATCCCTTCACACTGTGACTGCTGGGCCGGTGCAAGGCCAGAGCTACCATTGTCCATGTCGCCAACGGGCTCAGTGGGCACGGCGGACGCATCGTGTCGGCTTGTGGTGGGTGCAAAAGGTGTGCATGTGGTTCGCGACGAATGGGTAGTTGCAGCCCTGGGTACGCGGGTATGGCTAGGAATAGAGTGCAGTGGTTCGCTGGGCAGTATCGTTGTGAAACCGCTTAGGCGGGTCTCCCAGTCAGGATGATCGAGATGTCGAGGAGCGCGAAAAGTTGTCACTGAGCGAAGTTTTGGTACTCGAAGAATGGAGGTTGGAGGAAGATACATTAGTACGTTTGAGATTCTCTGTATTGTGGTAGATATCGCGATTTAGTGGGATTGAGGGGCTCGACTGTAGCCACGCACCTAACGTATGCAGCTCCCACACCGGTCCCAACCTATTTCTGCCTCATGTGTCATATCATAATGTTCTTGCAGCACGCAACGGCAGCAATATCGTCATCCGGAAGCCGTCTGGGGAGCATGAAAGCTTCAGTGTGGTGAGCGGCGGGTCAACAATGGTGGCTAGGCAATAACCCCATCCAAACGAAAATTAGAAAGTTCACTGCGGAAACCGCCGGAAAGTCAAAACTTCTTAAAAGTATACATGCTAGTACTTGAAGGCCTTACTCTGCGCCAGCGCCACTTCCTCAGGCTCCCCGGCTCAGATGATTGGTGTCAATTTCTCATGCCTACACAAATATTCGTTACTATCAGCTTCGAGGACCTGAGCTTACAACAACAGACGATCACACTACACCGGTCGCCGAATCTCACAACAGGTGGAGCACATACTAAACTTGTTATAGATTATGTAACAAGTGTCCTTCTGATAGGACAGTGACGTCTCTCTACTAAGACTGGCGTAGCATGCTGGACCAGGGTGAGCCCGGCGTGTTCAGTGATGGTTAAATTTTGAATACAATCATAATTTTATTGCAGGGGCTGAAATCCCGAGTGGCGCCAATAACAGCCTACAATATTTGAACCGGACTTGCTCGTAGCCCCGACCTGAGCCTCTGATCATCCCAGTCGACCCTGCATCTGCAAAATGGACGAGATCAACATTGACGATGTATACGGTGCAACACTCGCTGGCGTGATCTTAAATGCTTGGTAAGGACTTTCTTGCCTATTCAATGTATACCACTCACTGTGGATGACATTCTTACTAGGGTTTTCGGTCTCATATGTGTCCTGTCATATAAGTATTTTGTCAACTTTCCGGAGGATCGCCTAGGTACCAAAATATTGGTATGTCATCCGTCAGGCTGTCATTCTCTTATTAGGCTCAACCACCGCACTGTCATTACAGGTAATTTGGATGTGGTACGGCGATCAAGACAAAAAATACGACACAATGTTATTCATAACTACGATTTCAAAGGGTCCTGCAGCTCTTCAATGCGTGAGTTGAGCTTACAATTCCATTCATGCGAAGTTATCTTCACGCAGGCGAAACAGAATCATTGTTTCCAAGATGATATACAATAAACTCGTTACATCCTTCGGGAAATTCGAAGTCTTGGGCGTTGAAACTTGGTGAGTGATTAGATGGCACAAAATACCGAAGGCTGATCGATGTAAATCAGGGAATGGTCTCTGTACACCGGACTTTCGGTATGACTAGAGTACCTCTGTTGTTCAAGCTGCTGATACCCAAGCAGAGCATTGCTGCCTTTAGTGTCCAAGTTTACTATGCTCGTCGCACGTATCTACGTTCGTTCACTTATTCTTTGAGATGATTGAGTTCCTGATTCAGTCTTATTGGCTAGTCATCGAGAGCCATCTCCTCTTCGGTGTCATAGTAAGGCGATATCTCGTTGTCAACGTTTTCGCTGACACTAACGCTTGTTCTTTCCCAGCTCAGTCTTGCTGTGCTGCAGCTTGGTATGTCGATTTGTGATTTCCATGTTGACCATTTTAATTTACACAGCGTAGGATTCGGCCTTGCAACTATGTCGGAAACCTACAAACTCAAATACTTCATAAAATTCACCTCCGTGGGGGTTAGTGCTCTCGTTATTGAAGATACATCTTCCTCAATAACTCCTTTAGTGGGTCGCTGTTACTTGGCTTTCTTGGTCTGCCGCCTGTGATATTATTGTCGCCGCCGTGCAAGTGGTTTATCTCCATCGACATCGATCGGGTATCTCTAAGTACGTCTGAACAATGATCTCCTTATCTGCTTTACTTCGCATTGATTTCTCCGTACTCCAGGAGCAATCGCCTTATCAAGATTTTGACCCTGTATATCATGAGTACGGGGCTCTTGACTAGGTACATCTCACTTCACGCCTAAACCGTGTTTCCATCGATGCTTACAGACATTTCGTAGCGCTTTTGCCATCCTCGAACTGACAACGGTGTGTTCGTTCTTTACCATGGATCTTTTGTATCTGAATGTTGTCCAGTTCGTGTCCTTGGGTTTCAACTTTGTTCAGGTCTTCCTTAGCATCGCGATGGGAGCCGGTAGGTAGTCATTGCTTGAGCGATGTTATTCTGAGCTCACTGGTTTTATAGTATATGTGGTCTCGTTTCTCGCTAAGTATGACCGGACCTTTTCCGAATGCCAGACTGAACTCACCTGTACTAAATTAGTTTGGACGCTCGCCACACCCTCAGAACGGTGGATATGGATAGTGTTGGGGTGATTGGTCTAGACAACCTCAATATCTCAAGAGATTCAAGCTTCAAAATAAACATTGAAAAGAAGATGTTTGTAGATTCGGAAAGTATAGTCGGATCCTCCCCAAACGCTACCACAAAGGCCTCGGACTCCCCGGTACGTTCACTTGCCCATCATGTGCGAAATTTAGGTGTATTCAACGATATTCTGACTATCAGGGCCTCCATACTCACCCCAGCTTTGGGGACCTCGATTCTGAACATGAATTGTCCGATGGGAAGCAAGTATGAACTTCATGGAATTGTATGTATATCGCAACAGAGTCCAGCGAGCACTATGTCACCCCCTGCAACCACCAAGTCTTGTGGTAATAATGCCCTTCCTCACAAACGGATATGATGTCGGGTTTGCCTTTCTTTTATTCTCCCCTTCACTCTCCTGTCATACTCGCCTACCCGAGAGCCTTTCTTTTGCCATTAATTTTGAACTGGATAAGTGTTCAACACCAAGTGGCAAGCCCCGACCCATATTGCAAGGCTCAACCGGGCCTAACTCTCAAGGTCAGAAGGCCTTGTGACCTGTGATCATCAATAGTGTCAATCCCATCTCGAACTCGAACACGTTGCATCTTCTTGGCGAGCCTTGTATAACGAACGATCTTAAATCGAGTTCATCAACACCGCCACTATGTTCGCCCAGCCTTACAGACGACCGGCTGCTCGAGCCTATACATCACGATGCTAGTACAAGGT
Source organism: Tephrocybe rancida (assembly GCA_018858115.1). NCBI lineage: Eukaryota > Fungi > Basidiomycota > Agaricomycetes > Agaricales > Lyophyllaceae > Tephrocybe > Tephrocybe rancida. The sequence goes on from JABCKT010006531.1 coordinate 12,181, forward strand.
CTTACTCTGCACCAGCGCCGCTTCGTCAGCTCCTCGGCTCAGATGACTGGTGTCAATTTTCCTTGCCTACACAAATATTCGTTACCATCAGCCTCGAGGAGCTGAGCTTACAACAGCAGATGATCACACTACACCTGCCGCCGAATCTCACAACATGTGGAACACACACTATCCATGCATAGATGATGTATCAAGGATCCTTCGGATAGGCAGTGATGTCTTTCTGAGACTGGTTTACGACTTTGTCGGTGACGCTCTCACGGTAGCTGTTGGTCATCTTTTCCTAAGCATCTGCTTTCTGATTGGCATGTCGCCCAGTTATCAGCCCTTGATGATCGCACTACACCTGTAAGGCCAACAGTGATGATATCTGGTGCAGTGCGTCCCCAAGAGTCATTGATTGTCAATTTGGTTTTCATCCTTCATAGTCAGTCCGGAAGGTAACGGACACCAACAAGTTCCGGTTTGACGTTACACGACGCACTAGTGGTAGCGTCGACACCACTGCACATGACATTGCGTATCCTCCTGATAACAACCACTTTGCTAAAGCGGGCAACCCTCAACCGGGCTCATTCCACCCCGTGATTGGTTCCATGGCCGGAGAAGCGATGGCCATCACGAAGGATTGGGAAGTGGAACAAACTCACTTCATCGTACTACACAACATTGCCTTTCTCTCTGGTGATAACCATCCATTTACCTTTCCATCAGTTACCTGTACTTACAATCATCAAGTGATCGCAGGGGCTGAAATTTGACCGAGAGGTACCAATAACAGCCTACAATCCTTGAACTGGACTTTCTCGTGGCCTCCACCTGAGCCTCTGTTCATCCCAGTCGATCCTGCATCCGCGAAATGTACAAGATCAACGTTCAGGATGTATACGGTGCAGCACTCGCTGGTGTGATCTTAAATGCCTGGTAAGGTTTTCTTTGCCTAATCAATGGATACTACTCAGTGTGGATGGCATTTTCAGGGTTTTCGGTCTCATATGTGTCTTGTCATATGAGTATTTTGTGAGCTTTCCATCGGATCGCCTAAGTACAAAGCTATTGGTATGACATCCGCCGGGCTATCATTTTCTTACGATGCTCAATCACCAGCACTGTCATTACAGGTAATCTGGATGTGGTACGGTGATCAAGACCAAAATGTGGAACAATGTTATTCATAACTACGATTTCAAAGGGCCCTGCAGCTCTTCAACGCGTGAGTTGAGCTTACAATTCCTTTCATACAAAGTTATCTTTATGTTGGCGAAACAGAATCATTATTTCCAAGATGATGTACTACTATCTCGTTACATCCTTCGGGAAATTCGAAGTCATAGGCGTTGCAACCTGGTGAGTGACTAGATGGCACGAAATACCGAAGGCTGATCAATGCAAATCAGGGAATGGCCTCTGTACACCGGACTTTCGGTAGGACTAGACTACCACTGTCCTTCAAGCTGCTGATACCCAAGCAGAGCATTGCTGCTTTCAGTGTCCAGGCTTACTATGCTCGTCGCACGTATCTACGTTCGTTCACTTATTCTTCGAGATGATCGGGTTCCTGATTTAGTCTTATTGGCTAGTCATCAAGAGCCATCTTCTCTTCGGTGTCATAGTGAGACAATGTCTCGCAGTCAACGTTTTCGCTGATACTGACGCTTCTTCTTTCCCAGCTCAGTCTTGCTGTGCTGCAGCTTGGTATGTCGATTTGTGATTTCCATGTTGATCATTTTGATTTACATAACGTAGGATTCGGTCTTGCAACTATGTCGGAAGCCTACACACTCAAATACATCGTGGAATGCACCGCCGCGGGGGTTAGTACTCTCGTTATTGCAGATACGTCTTCCTCAACAACGCCCTTAGTGGACCGCTGTTGTCTGGCTTTGTTGCTCCGCCGCCTGTGATATTATTGTCGCCGTCGCACAAGTAGTTTATCTCCATCGTCATCGATCAGGTATCTCTAGCAAGTACGTGAACAATTCGTCTCCTTGTCCGCTTTACTTCGCATTAATTTATCCGTACTCCAGGAGCAATCACCTTGTCCATATTTTGATCCTGTATATCATGAGTACCGGGCTCCTGACTAGGTACATCTCACTCCATGCCTATACCGTTGTTCTATCAATGCTTACAGACATTTCGTAGCATTTTTGCCATCCTCGAACTGACAACGGTATGTTCGTTCCTTACCATAGATCTCTTGTATCTGAATGTCGCCCAGTTCGCTTCCTTGGGGCTCAACTTTGTTCATGTCTTCCTTAGCATCGCAATGGGAGCCGGTAGGTGTCATTGCTTGAGCGATGTTGCTCTGAGCTCACTCGTTTATAGTATATGTGGTCTCGCTTCTCGCTAAGTATGTCCGGACCTTTTCCGAATACCGGACTGAATTCACCTGTACTCAATTAGTTTGGACGCTCGCCACACCATTAGAACGGTGGATATGAATAGTGATGGGGTGATTGATCTAGACGACCTCAACATCTCAAGAGATTCAAGCTTCAAAATAAGCGTTGAAATGAGGAAGTTTGTGCATTCGGAAAATGTAGTCGGATCCTTCCCAAGCGCTACCACGAAGGTCTCGGACTTTCCGGTACGTCCACTTGCCCATCCCGTGCCACATTTAGGTGTATTTAACGATATTCTGACTATCAGGGCCTCCATACCCACCCCAACTTTGGGGACCTCAATTCTGAACACGAATTGTCCGATGGGAAACTAGTATGAACTTCATGGAATTGTACGTATGTCGCAACAGAGCCCAGCACTATGTCACCCCCTGCACCCACCAAGTCTTGTTGTAATAATTCCCTTCGTCACAAACGGATATGATAACTGGTTTGCCTTTCTTTTATTCTTCTCTCTCCCGTCATACTCGCCTACCCGGGAGCCTTTCTTTTGCCCTTGATTTTGAACTGAATAATCATTCAACGTTCAACGCCCGACCCATATTGCAAGGCTCAATCGGGCCAAAACTCCCAAGGTCAGAAGGTCTTGTAACCTGTGATCATCGATAGTGTCAATCCGATCTCGACCACGAACACGTTGCATCTTCATGACAAGTCTTGGATAACGAACGACCTTGAATCAAGTTCATCAACACCCACACTATGTACGCCCAGCCTTACAGCCGATCGACTGCTCGAGCCCCTTCCCCGCTCCCCTCGTCGATCGGTCGCGGCCCCGATTCGTTCTATGCAAAACCTCCGTCAAGTGCGGATTTCGAGATCGAACGGATCCCCAAATCGCCTATGCGCCAACCCATTCCTCTGGCTGGCGCAAATTATGAGAATAGCACAGAATTTCGCGATTATGTATCGCGGCTGTTAGAAGCCACCAGCGCTCCATTTTCTGTTGCTGGGCGTGTCACACTGGACGCTTCGCAGTTGGTGCTCTTCTTTCGGACCAAGGTATGGAGTAGTCAATTTTCTGATCACGCCCCGTTGACGCTCCAGGTCGAAGACCGGAATAACCCATTCGCTTGATTTTCCCGTGGATATCGACTATAGCATACCTCCTTCTCTCGAGGTCCTCATCGGGACTTCTAGGCCACATGCGACCGAACCGGCGCCTTACCAAAACCGCCAATCGCTCGTCTACCCCACAGATCTTCCTATCAATTCCTCTCTCGACCTCGCGAATCACCCAATCCTGGATGCAGTGCGCAACACGCTTTTCCCAAACTTGGCTATTGGGCACTATCTGTCCACGGTAAAGGACAAGTTAGAAATCGTGGACACTGGTGGCCACCTGGCTCCACAGCCCCACTCGTTGCGCCAAGATGGCCGCAGTGCCACCATCATCGTCACTCTACCTTCGCGATTCGAAGGCGGGTCCCTCGTCATAAGCAATGCCGAAGGTCTCCAGGAGCGGTACATTGGCAGAGGCGGTAAGATCGACGAGATAGAGTGGACGGCTTTCCTTCCCGACTGCGAGTACGAAATCGAAACAGTACAGAGAGGCTGCCGGATCTCTATCTCCTACGGCGTGTTCCTTCGTAGCTTTGGTACAAGGGGAACAGAACCGTTGATCCGTCCCAGCGACGACTACCTGGACCGATTAGCGCCCGTACTCAACCTCTCCCGCGGGCGTAAGCTTGGAATCTATCTTGAGTTCGATTATGCAGCCAACCCTTCAGAGTCGCTTGCGGATTCGGTTGTCCCTTTGGTACGTCCTGCCCATCGTCGTTTCGAGTCAAGGTTATGACATCCTCTGAATAGCTGAGAGGCGGGGATTCACTTTTATACCACGCGATCAAGCTCTATAAGTTGGTCCCCGAGCTGCATTGGACTGCAGGGGGGTACATTTGGCCGACCGATCGTTCCGTCGATTTCGTTAGCAGTGACATCGCGGAGGGCCACCCTCTGAGGCCGCACGTCCTGCCAGGAGGGTTGCCGACCAACGTGCACCACAGGCCGCCATCGCGAGCAGACATCCCGCCGGTGCGTGGCCCTTTTAACATCAGTGGCACATTCGCTAGCAGTGCAGATGAGGAGGAGGCAAGCAATTTACGTGCCAGAGTCGAAGACAATGGCGCTATCCCGATTACGGAGGCCGACGTCACCGTCCTCACGGGTTGGGGCACGACGATTCCTGTGGCAGGGAAAGAACGAGTTTACTTCGTATCGGGCGGAGAACTGGAGAAATTGGTCGTCAATATTCTTTTAGTTGTGTTCATTCCATGATCTGTACAATCATATTATTCTTGAAGTATTACATCAAACCTTTGTAGCGAGGTCAAGCGCAGAAACACACGGGGGAACAATCATATGTTAGCGGACGAAATGAGGGGCGCTAAGGATTGATGCCCATGGCACATCCTATATTCAAACGACAGGACCAAGTTAGGGCCAGTGAAAGACCGACGAATACCCACCTGCGATCGTACCAACAATGGGCACAGTCAGAATCCAGCCAAGGAGGATCCAACCAAGTGCGCGCCAGTTAACAGCACGGACTACGTGGATGAATAAAAGTCAGGGTCTGTATCAGCATTGAAAAGGTGATGCTCGCAGACTAGCATCATTTTGATACTCATCATGCCCACTCATCAGCTAGATTCACGCTGCATCGTGAAGGCCGCCCGTACAGATCGCAGTAACACACATGGCCTCGACAACCTACGAACCTCGCGTGACCGTATCGGGACCCTCGGCACATGATGTTTAAGCAGAACAAGGAAGTCAGGTCGGATCATGATATGGTTGGTCCTTCCCCCGGAACTGCTGCGGGGTTCTCGGTTTGTCGTCGCTTTCTGACTTGGAATATGGCCGAAGCTGAGTCACATTTGTATACTCAGGACTTGCATGTGCACCCGAAAGTTGAAGATCTGAACGATGTATCTGGAGGCAGTGTTTCTGAGCATGCATGACGAGGTTCGGTGGCCGAAATCTATTCTTTGAATTCCGAATGACATATTCCCGGAATTACTTAGTACTGTGTAGCACAATTACCAAAAATAAGTTGATATGCAATTGATATGTACCCTATGGATTTTCTTGAGTTTGTGACTTGTGTTGCCGCGTTGAACGATATTGCTGAACGATTAGATGCTATCTAGAAATTTGGACCCACTCCAGAGTCCGAACGTTGAAACATTGATCACTTACAAGTGTACATGCTAGTACAAGGTCTTACTCTGCGCCAGCGCCGTTCCATTATGCTACGTACTCCTCGGCTCCAATTATTAGCGTCAAATTTCCTTGCCTGCCCGAACATTCGTTACTATCAGCCTCGAGGAGCTGAGCTTACAACAACAGATGATCACACTACACCTGCCGCCGAATCTCACAACACGTAGAACACATACTAGCCTTGTATAGATGATGTGACAAGGATCCTTCGGATAGGACAATGATGTCTCTCTGAGACTGGTTTACGACTTTGTCATTGACGCTCTCATGGTAGCTGTTGATCATCTTTTCCCAAGTATCTTCCCTTGATCATGATTGCACCACCCCTGTAAGGTCAACAATGATGATATCTGATATCTCGTGCAGTTTGTCCCCATGAGTCATTGTTTGTCAATTTGGGTTTCATCGTTCGTAGTCAGGCCGGCAGGTAACGGACACCTACTTCCAGCTCGACATTACACAATGTGACACTAGTGGTAGTGTCAACACCACTGCACATAACATTGCGTATTCTCCTAATAACAACCGCTTCGCTAAAGTAGGCGTACCTCGACCAGACTCATTCCCGGCCGTTATTGGTGCCACGACCGGAGAAGCGACGCCCATGATCACGAAGGATTGCGGAGTGGAACGGACTCCCATCATCGTACACGTCATCGCCTTTCTCTCTGGCGCTCACCATCCATCTGCCTTTGCTGTAAAAGACGTGTGCATTCCTTTCCATCAGTTATCTATATTTACACTCATAATGGCTGAAATTTGAAATCCCGAGTGGCGCCAATAACAGCCTCTAATACTTGAACTGGACTTTCTCGTGGCCTCGACCTGAGCCCCTAATCATCCCAGTCGATCCTGCATCTGCAAAATGGACGAGATCAACATTGACGATGTATACGGTGCAGCACTCGCTGGCGTGATCTTAAACGCCTGGTAAGGATTTCCTTGCCTATACAATGGATATCACTCACTGTGAAGGACATTCTTAGGGTTTTCGGTCTCATATGTGTCTTGTCATATGAGTATTTTGTCAACTTTCCAAAGGATCGCCTAAGTACAAAGCTATTGGTATGTCATCCGTCAGGCTGTCATTCTCTTATTATGCTCAATCACCAGCACTGTCATTACAGGTAATTTGGATGTGGTACAGTGATAAAGACACAAATATGATACAATCTTATTTATAACTACAATTTCAAAGGTTCCTGCAGCTCTTCAATGCGTGAGTTGGGCTTACAATTCCTTCCATGCAAAGTTATCTTCATGTTGGCGAAACAGAATCATTGTTTCCAAGATGGTGTACTATTATCTCGTTACATCCTTCGGGAAATTCGAAGTCTTGAGCGTTTCAACTTGGTGAGTGACTAGATGGCATGAAATACCAAGGGCTGATCAATGTAAATTGATCAGGGAATGGCCTCTGTACACCGGACTTTCGGTATGACTAGGCTACCTCTGTTGTTCAAGCTGCTGATACCCAAGCAGAGCATTGCTGCTTTCAGTGTCCAGGCTTACTATGCTCGTCGCACGTATCTACGTTCGTTCACTTATTCTTCGAGATGATCGAGTTCCTGATTCAGTCTTATTGGTCAGTCATCAAGAGCCGTCTCCTCTTCGGTGTCATAGTAAGGCGATGTCTCGCAATCAACGTTGTCGCTGGTACTAACGCTTCTTCTTTCCCAGCTCAGTCTTGCCGTGCTACAGCTTGGTATGTCGATTTGTGATTTCCGTGTTGATCATTTTGATTTACACAGCGTAGGATTCGGCCTTGCAACTATGTCGAAAGCCTACCAACTCAAATACTTCGTAAAATACACCTCCGTGGAGGTTAGTGCTCTCGTTATTGCACATGCATCCTCCTCAACAACGCCTTTAGTGGACCGTTGTTGGCTGGCTTTGTTGTTCCGCCGCCTGTGATATTATTGTCGCCGTCGCACAAGTGGTTTATCTCCATCGTCATCGATCGGGTATCTCTAAGTGCGTGACCAATGCGTCTCCTTGTCCGCTTTACTTCAATTTATCCGTACTCCAGGAGCAATCGCCTTATCAAGATTTTGACCCTGTATATCATGAGTACAGGGCTCCTGACTAGGTACATCTCACTCCGCGCCCAAACGCCCAAACCGTGGTTCGATCATTGCTTACAGACATTTCGTAGCATTTTCGCCATCCTCGAACTGACAACGGTATGTTCGTTCTTTACCTTGCAGCTCTTGTATCTAATGTCCTCCAGTTTGCTTCCTTGGGGCCCAACTTCGTCCATGTCTTCCTTAGCATCGCGATGGGAGCCGGTAGGCAGTCATTGCTTGAGCGATGTTGTTCTGAGCTCACTGGGTTTCTAGTATATGTGGTCTCGCTTCTCGCTAAGTATGTTCCGACCAGTTCCGAATGCTGGTCAAAACTAACTGAACTCACCTGTACTCAATTAGTTTGGACGCTCGCCGCACCCTTAGGACGGTGGGGGGTGATGGGATGACTGGCCTAGACACCATCCACATCTCGAGAGATTTAAGCTTCAAAATAAATGTTGAAAAGAGGAAGTTTATAGATACGGAAAATGTGGTCGGATCTCTTCCAAGCACTACCACGCAGGTCTCAGACTTGCCGGTACGTTCACTTGCTCATCATGTGCGAACTTTAGGTGTATTTAACTATATTCTAACCATCAGGGCCTTCATTCTCACCCCAGCTTTGGGGACCTCAATACTGAACATGAATTGTCCGGTAGGCAGACAGTATGAACTTCATGGAATTGTATGTATATCGCAACAGAGTCCAGCACTATGTCATCCTCTGCAACCACCAAGTCTTGTTGTAATAAATGCCCTTCATCACAAACGGATATGATATCGGGTTTGTCTTTCTTTTATTCTTCTTTCTCTAGTCATACCCGCCAACCCGAGAGCCTTTCTTTTGCCATTGTTTGAACTGGATAAGCGTTCAACACCAAGTCACAAGCCCCGACCCATATTGCAAGACTCAATCGGGCCAAAACTCCCAAGGTCAGAAGGTTTTGCAACCTGTTAACATCGATAGTGTCAATCCGACCTCAAACACGACCACGTTGCTTCTTCACAGTAAGCCTTGTGTAACGAACGACCTTGAATAAAGTTTATCAACACCCCCACTATGTTTGCCCAGCCTTACAGCCGACCGGCTGCTCAAGCCCCTTCCCCGCTACCTTCGTCGATCGGTCGCGGCCGAGATTCGTTCTATACAAAACCTCCGCCAAGTGCGGATTTCGAGAATCGAACGGATCCCCAATTTCGTGATTATGTATCGCGGCTGTTAGAAGCCATCAACGCTCCATTTTCTGTCGCTCGGCGCGCCACACTGGACGCTTCGCAGTTGGTGCTCTTCTTTCGGAAGTCCCCAATTTTCTGATCACGCCCCGTTGATGCTCCAGGTCGAAGACTGGAATAACCCATTCGCTTGATTTTCCCGTGGATGTCGACTATAGCATACCTCCTTCTCTCGAGGTCCTCATCGGGACTTCTAGGCCACATGCCACTGAACTGGCGCCTTACCAAACCGCCAATCGCTCGTCTGCCCCACAGATCTTCCTGTTCATTCCTCTCTTGACCTCGTGAATCACCCGATCCTGGATGCAGTGCGCAACACGCTTTTCCCAAATTTGGCTATCGGGCACTATCTGTCCACGGTAAAGGACAAGTTGGAAATCGTGGACACTGGTGGCCACCTGGCTCCTCAACTCCACTTGTTGCGCCAAGATGGCCGCAGTGCCACCATCATCGTCACACTACCTTCGCGATTCGAAGGCGGGTCCCTCGTCATAAGCAATGCCAAAGGGAGCGGTACATTGGGAGTGGCGGTAAGATCGACGAGATAAAGGGGTTCGATTATGCAGTCAAACCATCAGAGTCACTCGCAGATTCGGTTGCCCCTCTGGTACATCCTCCCCATCGTCGTTACGAGTCAAGGTTATAACATCTTCTGAAATAGCTGAGAGGCGCTGATTTACTTTTATACCATGTGATCAAGCTCTATAAATTGGTCCCCGAGCTGCATTGGACTGCAGGGGGGTACATCTGGCCAACCGATCGTTCCGTCGATTTTGTTAGCAGTGACATTGTGGAGGGCCGTCCTGCCAGGAGGGTTGCCAACCAACGTGCACCATAGGCCGCCGTCGCAAGGAGACATCCCGCCGGTGCGCGGCCTTTCAACATCAGTGGCACGTTCGTTGGCAGTGCCGATGAGGAAGAGACGAATAATTTACGTGTTAGAGTCGAAGAAAATGGCGCAATCCCGATTACGGGGGTTGACGTCACCGTCCTCACGAGTTGCGGCACGACGACGGCAGGGAGAGAACGAGTTTACTTCGTATCGGGCGGGGAAACTGGTCGTCAATATCCTTTTAGTTGTGTTCAATCCGTGATCTGTACACTTATATTATCCTTGAAGTATTACATCAAGCTTTTGTAGCGAGGTCAAGCACAGAAACACATGGGGGAACAATCGTATGTTAGCGGACGAAATGAGGGGCGTTAAGGATAATGCCCATGACACATCCTAAATTCAACCGTTTCAAACGTCAGAACCGAGTTAGGGCCAGTGGAAGACCGACGAATACCCACCTGCGATCGTACCAACAATGGGCACAGTCAGAATCCAGCCAAGGAGGATCCAACCAAGTGCGCGCCAATTGACAGCACGGACTACGTAGATGAATAACAGTGAGGGCCTTTATCAGCGTTGAAAGGGTGATGCTCACAGTCGCCGTTGCAAAGTGCTACACCCATGGTGGCTCCTGTGATGCACATAGTAGTGGAAACGGGCAAGCCGTACTGTGAAGCCAGCACGACAGTAATTGCGGAGCCTGCATATCACATATCAGCTACGAGTCGTTTCAAATAGACAAGGGTATCTCACCAAGTTCCATGGTGAAGCCACGCGAGGGCGAGTGGAGAGTGATCTTGTTACCCAGAACCTTCATGATGTTGTATCCGTAGGTAGCAAGACCTACATATACAGAGATCTTGTTCAGCTAACGGGAGCGACGACGAAAGGAATAACGAACCAATAACGATCATGACACCACCAAAGGCAAGGATCCACACGGGGACGGGGGCCTTCGAGGCAGCGGAATCGCCTGACTTCCATACAGTGTAGATAACAGCATACGGGCCAATAGCATTGGACACGTCGTTGGCGCCGTGGGCGAACGATGCGGTGCAGGCGGTCAAGACTTGGATGAAGCTGTACAGATGCTCGACTTCGTTGGGGTACTGCGGTGCGCGTTTGTACATGTCTGTGATGCGGCGCCCCTCGGAGGTATTTGCTTTTCCAGCCTGCCAAATTAAATGTTCAGCTCGGTGCCAAGCCAGCAGTAGGGGCGCGGAAGACAAACCTGGGCGGCATGGATGTCGATACTCGTGCCGTAGGTAAAGGTTTTGTAGAGGAAGGGGATGGACTTGTACCTATAAACCGTGTCAGCAAGTAGACATTGGCGGAATGTAGGGTTCACGTACCTGAGGATGATCCACAAGTTGGACGGCGAGGCCCAGGGTCCGTCGATGGGATGATCATCCTTCTCAACTTGGTTGGCCAGAGGGCTTGCGGCGGGGGCATGTTCGGGAGACTTTTCGTTGGCACTTTCTTCATCGGAACGAGAGGTAGTTTCTGAACCACTACATGAGCCAGTGCCGGGGAGGGAAGTGACTGTAACGTACCCTCCTTGTCCGTCTGGATGATCCTGTAATCTGGAACTGCCGCATCTGCCTTCAACTCCGAAGCATCCGCCGGAGCAGCTCTCCACCACAAGAGGGGCCCAAGGAAGAAGTGGTAGAAACGGAGAGCTATATTATTGTTTTGGCATCTTGGTGTTGATATTGGAAACATCAAAACTCACTGTAGTCCTTGCGAACGACCTTGCAATACACATAGGGGAGCCAGAAGATGATGGAGAGGGCTGCGATGACGAGAGAAGATCCAACGATAGCAATAGCTGTCGTCGACTTGGGCAGTTTTGTGAGTCCAAGACTGGGAGCGCCCTTATATACTGCAGAGCAATCAGTTTGAAGTGCCAACGAGGAGAAGACGAAGGACAAATACTGATGGACATCGTCAAAACAGCAGTTACGGTGAAGAAAACGAGGGGCGAGAAGATCAGCGTGTACATGACAGGATTCTTGCGTGCGAGGAGGCCGTATTTGACAAACAGATATGTCACTGCTGCGAATCCCGCTGAGATAGCAGGAGCTAGAAACATATCAGCCTTTGTCATGAAATCGGTCTTGTAACATACCTATAGCGAGGCCGGCAAAAATAGTGGCGAGACCCTTTCCACCGTTCCAGCCCCAGTTGACGGCCTCAGGCCCTCCTAAAGCAACGCCTACACCAGTCACGGCAGCAATGACTATGAGGCAAAAGTGGTTAGCAAGAGTCGGTGAGTGAGTGACACAAGGCATGTACGTACTGGAGTAGGTAGTGGAGACAGGCCACGACAGCCGTGTGGCGATCATGAGCCAAATTGCAGAGACCGAAAGGGCTACCGTGAAGGCGAGCAGTTGGACGCCTGCATTTCCTTCGAAGACTGTGAGTTTCTAGAGGTTATCCAGGATCAGAAAAGCCTCATAAAGAATTTTCAAGGCTACACACGATGATTCCATTTTTTATAGTGTCAGCAACACGAGCTCCAACAAGAACTGCGCCTAGAAACTCGCAAACTGCAGCTGCAAGGCATGCCTGCCTCAGTGTAAGTGACTTGGAACTGACACTGGTTGCGAAGGAGCTAAAAGGCCATGAGATTAGAACCAAGAGAGTTTGACATAAATAGCGCACTTTGCGACATCGTTTGCTCCGATATTGAAGGCATCGAGAGCAGCCTGTAAGAGAGGTTAGGACTAAATATTTTGATGCAATGAAGCACTTACAAAGATCGTGCCAAAAGCAAACAGATAGTCCCACTGGTGAAGAGTTGGCATATTCCAGAGCAGGATCGTTCTCGAGCACTCAGCAACGACATGATCTTATGTCGTTTAAGTAGTCTCTGAAATTCGAGGCACATCTATACAAAATTTCCCCTTAAGCCCTATACAGCTGACCTGTTAAGGCAAACGTGCATCGTGTCCATATTGCAAGCAGCGCCAAGTCGTCTAAGTCGTGCGTATTGGGTGTATTGGGGCACAGAGAGTCAGAAAGCTGTCACTTGTGTTTGCCAAGTCCAAAAGTTGAACTTCGATGAAAGGTCGAATCGGCCCCGGAGATTGCCGATCAAAATTCCCACTCTTTCCTCCGTTCCTCTTCCCCTTTTCCACTGCGGCCACGGTGGTCCTATCTTGCACTCTGCAGCAGCCTATTTCGCTTATTTAACTCATGATAGAGAAGCCACACAACGCAACTTGCGATATTTTTGCTCTCAACCGTCAGCACATGAGTGGACGGTGTGGTTCCTAGATACCGACATCGAAAGCTTAGCTCACTTGGCGCTGTACCATCTTTCACTTGGCTTGCACGGAGCATCCAATACACGAACGCATGTGCGTCGTATCACTGGAATCCCATCAACGGTGTTGGGCTCAATGCTAGGTATAGACGGAAGTTTAACTTAAACTATACTCTTTCCAGATCTTGCGCCAGGAACAAGACGCACGTCTTACCCTCGAGGTCGTGTGCGTCTGTCATACCAAGATATTTTATGAATTAGAATGGCTTGCACACAGGAACGGGATCCTTGACATCCTTCGACATCCAAAGTGCGCTTGTGACAATAGGACTTTCGCCTGATCCTTGTGTCCTTAGCTCTCGTGATTCGTGGACTTTTGCGGTCTGTGAGATGCGTTCTGCTCCCGCTGCTACATTTATATATTGGCAGTCTGTCGTCACGTCGTGCCAGCGCTGTGTCAGGTGCGCCACGTACTCCTGATAGTGAATATGTCGAATTTTACGACCCAGATTGAGAAACTTTGTATCCAGGTTGCATTTGGGCATTTAAGAAAATATATGCGATCTTCGGACTAAGTGTGCACCGTGCGCCTGTCTATGTTGTGTGGATAAATAGTGACATCTAGCGGTCGAGATCTAGGTTCGGCGGCTAGGCGCTTTTGTGGCTTGCCACCATAACACCACAGGCTATGATCGAGACCACCGTCGAGGCCTGCGGAGTCTCATCATGGTCCGTGCGCTGGCAAGAAACGGCCGGCGTTGAATGGTTCGCGCAGACGATGTGAGCGATGCTCGTGACCTGAATATATATATGGTATGGACGTCTTCACGCCATTCTTATATCTCTACATCATGCCAACACACAACTGACCCGACAACACGGGTCACAAGTTCACAACAGTATCTCCACCCTCTCTCCCCTGTCAGAAAGTCAAAGAGGGGCAGAACACACCAAGACAACCGAGTCTGGAGGAGGGATGCAGACACACAGTATTCGTAGTGTTTTCACTGGCCTGGCCTCGGACGTCTGGAATCTAAGTAGGTCAGAATGCCACATGCTTACACTGGACGGACAATATGAATACGGAGCAGGCAAATTGCAAAGGAGTCAAAAGGATGCATGATTGTTCATCGAATCTGAGTACGAAGTATTTGAATATGTGATTAGACTGGAGATCGGAGCCTTCGTGGTGGCTCCTGATATTCATGCTGGATTCTGAGAAAGAGGTCTAGAATAACACTGTTAGGTCATTCAGCACGGAAAAATGACCCCTACATACCTTTCAAGAGCAAGCCGACGGGGGGCACACCCCGCTTCCAGCATTGCTAGTGTAGTATGCACCACTGTTGGCCTTCGAAGAAAGGTTGATCAACAAGCTGCACGAAGACCAGCTAGCGAGAATGCCCCTACCATGTAGATGCAGTAAGGCGAGAAGCCTGAGCTCGGGGGGTCGTAGCTATAGAAGTAAGTATACCGTCAACTGATGTTAGGGGGCAACCCAAGAAGAATAGGCTCACTTGCACTGAAGGTACGGATAACCAGAGGTATAGTGCGTGAGTCCCCTAACCTTGCCGTTCAGCATAATTGTTGCAGGGCATTGGATGTAGCATTGGGCGGTCTCCTCAGCTGCGAGAGCATGTTCGCTCATCGACGCGAGCGTGGCCACGACCGTGACAATGGCTGAGAGACGTTGGAGGAGCATCATCGTGGAAGGGTTGACGTGATAGTACTTTGGGAGTGGGCCGCCTGCACCCAGTGAGCTTTTATGGGTCCAAACAACTCTCGTTGAAGCCCAGAACGGCTCTAGAGTTAAACGTTAGCGAGGATTGGGTGAGCATGAGGTATCAATCCTTGGTAACGATACGCGTACTGCGGGAGACGTAGCGAAGTCGGATCGCTTCAGGCAATTGGTTTCTCGAGAATGGTTGCCAAAGCATCTATGGCCCACCTGGTATAAAGGTTAACCTTTCTACCACACTCATTGTGATCCCAAAGACTTGGAATGGGACAAAGAGGCTTGGGAGCGTGATCGCATCACAGATATGATTTATTATTTGCGAGAACCATGGAATCTGAGGTCTGCGGTGGCCTGGTGAGCAAACGGGGCGAGGGAGGCGCCAGAAACGAAAGGAAGACGCTGGAAAGATGCGGCGGGTATCCTTCATAACAGTATGGGCCTAGATAAAGTGAACCCCAACTCTGCAAGCCGGGTGACATTTTCAAACCAGAATTTACGTTCGCCGTCGTCGACATCTTGGCCTTTACCTAGCATGCCTCTTGAAATCCCGGACGCTGTAGTCGTTTTGTTGCACTGGCAAGCCAACGTTTAGTATGATGAGCTCAGATTCGGGCAGACAGCCACGCTTTCGTTAGTTAGGTTGGTCCTCATGCGGTCTCGAGATGGGACGGTCTGTGCATATACATAGACTCTGACATCGTGGAGTGCTCAAGTTGTGCTCAAGAGTCCAAAGTGGTCTGCCGGCCCGCCGAGTGCTCCTGAGTGGTAGAAACGCAGAACAAAATAGATCAGTTTTGATGATGCCATCAAATGTTTGGCGGCAAAAATCCTTCTGTCCTCTTTTGATCGTCTCAGGCTCTCTCCACCGGCATAAAACCACAAATGTATTTCCCTGAAGTTGCTTCAAAGTTCGCATTCAAAATTTGCTCGCCCGCCCATTGACCTATAAGTCAAACATTTATCTAGGCTCCGAAAGCCGCCAATTTTTGAAACCACGTGGAACACCCATGAAAGTTGGCCGCTCGACAAGCCCGAATGGCTTCTTCGCTTCTTCGACTCCATCGTGACTTATCGTTGCACCCTCATGACCTCTGTGACAATACAGAGCCTTGTGGTACAAACTCGGAACTACAAACTTACTGACTTGAGCTCCTTGTTCATCGCTGAACGACCATCATGACCAGCAACGACGAGAAACGGGATACCTCGATCGAGAAAGACACGGATGAGCTAGCGGATCTTGCCCGCGATATCGACACGGGAGAAATAAATGAGCTGGCAGTGGTAGCGGAAGGAGAGGAGAGGACGACGTGGTTCGTGTGGATACTTGTTCTGTGTTCGACCATTTCTGGGTTGTTGTTCGGTGAGTGGACTTCTGAAGCCGATTTTTTCACAACTCAGCCAGATATTTCAGGTTATGATACTGGTGTGATATCCGGAGCTCTTGTCAGTATTGGCTCAGACCTGGGGCCTGCGGAATTATCCAATGGCCAGAAGGTATCTATCGTTTTCTTGCACTGAAGATAGCGGTACTAATGTGACTTTGATGCAGGAATTCATAACGTCTTCAACTACACTCGGGGCACTTCTTGGTGGTCTAGTCGCCGGTGTACTTTCAGACTGGACTGGTCGTCGTATCGTGCTAGGCATCGCCGATGTAATCTTCATCGGAGGTGCTATCGGCCAAGCTGTTTGTCACACTGTATGGAGCATGGTAGGTCTCTCCTTATCCTCGATGCCTTCTCTCGCTCAAAGCCACAAACAGATCGGTGGTCGCTTCCTCATTGGAGTCGGTGTCGGTCTCGCAGCGTGTATAGCACCTCTTTATATCCAGGAGCTATCGCCAACGCGCCTCCGTGGCAGGATGGTGGTACTCAAGTGCGTTTTACCCATCTACGAAACTCGTTGGTGCTAAATGGTGAATACAGTGTTGTCATGATCACACTGGGCCAAGTCATTGCCTATGGTATCGGCGCTGGCTTCGGGAACGTCAACCATGGTTGGAGATGGATGGTTGGCCTCGGCTCTGTCCCGGCGGGTATCCAATGCATCCTCTTATTCTTCCTCCCTGAGAGCCGTGAGTCTGCCCCACGTTCTACCCGTTCCTCGTCATGCTAATCAGTCGTTAACTTCAGCCCGTATCCTCATTCGGAGGGGTAACATGGCCCAGGCACACGCTATAATGTCTAAAATTTATGCCTATGCCAGGCCTGAAGAAGTGGACCTCAAGGCTCGTATCACGTCTTAAAGTCGTTCTATCAAAACTTTATACCCTTCCAGGTCAAGGTGCTCCACGCAGCTGTACAGAAGAGCATTGAGATCACCAACACCACAACCTTCGTCCAACGATGCAAATCCATGCTCTTTGACCCCATAAACCGGCGGGCGCTCAGTACGTCCCCACCTACCTCTCCGTCATACCTACATCAAAGCTCACGCGTCACACAGTCGTCGGCTGTGGCATGCAGGCGTTCCAGCAACTTTGCGGCTTCAACACGCTCATGTACTACTCCGCAACGCTCTTCAAGGAAATCGGGTTCGACCAGCCCACCGCCGTCGGCCTCATCATCTCCGGCACCAACTTCATCTTCACGCTCGTCGCCCTGAAGTGGATCGATAAGATCGGGCGGAGGAGGATCATGATCTGGAGCGCACCGGGCATGGTATTCGGCCTCACGCTTGCGAGCATCTCCTTCCACTGTTCGTTGTTTATCCTTATACTCTGTGACATGGACTCGGCTGACCACGGTCTTGGTGATTGTAGTTTTGACGCGGAAGACGGGCGGAAACCTCGTTGATGGCACGGAGTACTCGACGGCGTGGTCTGCCATCGTCCTGGTGTCCATGATCATCTTCGTCGCATCCTACGCGACTGGGCTCGGGAACGTCCCATGGCAGCAAGGCGAACTATTCGGTCTCGAAGGTCAATTCCCCTTCCCCCCTCTCCTACTTTCATAAAAAACTGACTCGAACCCCTACTATACAGTGCGCGGCCTCGGCACCTCCCTCTCCACTGCCACCAACTGGGCCGGCAACCTCCTCATCGGCTCGACCTACCTCTCGCTCATGGCAAAGATCACGCCCTCAGGCGCGTTTGGGTTCTATGCAGGCCTGTGCCTGCTCGGGTGGCTTTTCGTCCTCGCGTGCTTCCCGGAGACGGCGGGGCTGAGCTTGGAGGAGGTTAGGATGGTGTTTAGGACGGGCTTTGGGATTCGGGAGAGCCAGAGGCTGAGGCAGGTGAAGAAGGAGATGAAAGAGAGGGAGAGGGTAAAGGATAAGGAGGGAGGAGGGGCGGATCAAAGTCAGACAGTGGAAAAGGGCAGTTGATGCGGACATGCGTCCTTTCGACCCTTATTAAGGTTAGAGAATTGGTGTGTTAGTTACTCGCATGTATACCCAGGAGATATATCACACGAAGCAACTCACGATCGGGAATTGCTTCGGTTCGTGGGAATCACACAGGGAATTTCACTAGTCAAACAAAAAATCTATATTTCTTTTGGTAGTCTGACTCTATAGCTTCGTCGCAGTCCAAAACGCAGCGTGGTAAATGTACCCCAGCATGCCCTCTGAGTTGCTCGTGTACGTCGTATCAATCGTCCGCTCATTCTGCATTGCCGTCAGCATCGACATTTCAATAACGCATCCTAGAACAAGAGGGAATGCACACATACCGAAATCTCGAAGCCAATACTTCTTGCCAGCGCCTTCACCTCTTCTAAATCCAGCTCGACGGATGTGTCGTTTGTATTGTTGTTCTCAAAATGCCATAAAAGTGGACCTTTCGTAAAATGAGGTCACCTTTGAATCAAAGATTGAAAAGCACGCGAGCCTTACCAAGGTTGACCCACACGCCCCCAGGAGCAAGAATGCGGTGGATGATACGCAGGTAATTAACGATATTCTTGGCCTGGTCGAGATGCCCATCGATTAGCGATTATCTAGGTGGGATGGGAAGCACCGACAGTGTCGATGAAGAAGCACGTCAGGATAGCGTCCCATTCCCCAGCCTGAGGCTCCTCTGGGTCCGTATCCACGCCATAGATCTCTTCAAAATCGCCTGTCAAATGTTGTCAGCCCTTACTCGGAAACAGGATTGGCCAAGGAGGAAACAACGAGTCAAAGGGGCAATGAAACGAACAAGGGCTTAGATGGAGGAAGGAACGGTGCCAACTTACCGGCGACGAGAGAGAAGTTAGATCCTGGGGGTAAGGCGGAGGGGAGGACGTCCGGGATCGAAATAGCCTGAAGCATGGCCTGTCTCGAGTGGACATTGGAGAAGCTATGCACATACGGGTAAAGCGTGTATTGGTTGATCGCGTCTGTCCTGCATGCCGTTGGACATACAGTAAGTATGCTGCGTATTCATAGCCCGGAGGCCGAGTGAGAGCAGAACGTACTTGTTTAGAATGAGGAAGGACGAGAGGAGCATGTAATGCGAGAACTCGTTGCCCTGACATGCGAAGCCTATGACAGTGATGATAATGAGCCCTACTTCCATTCTTTTGGATATTTTGGGGAGGCTTACCCATGCTCGCGACATCATACGCTAATCGACCTAGCCCAGCTCCAGGTACCAGGACTCGAAGACTGCCTCTGATAATGAACAGCACGGCATCATCAGCGGCATGTCCGCGGCACGTACGTACATAAGTCGGGTCTAACCTTTCCTGGACTGGGACACTTGCGAAATGTCCGACCAGGGCATCTTTCATAGGCTGATAACAGGCATTGCGTTCAACTCGGCCCTATATTTAAATTAGAGGTTACAACGTTCAGGGCTTTCATTGTCGTTAAGGAGGACTGGGGCAAAGTATAAAGGCACACCTGTTCGCTCCAGTCTCGGACGAACTGTTTGAGGGTGCTTCGAAGCTTATCCATGTCGAAATCTGTTGGTCTGTACTTTCCGCGCTGTCCCCCGTGGGAGCCATGCGATTGGCCATGCTCATGCAAAGAGTGCGAGTGTGAATGCGCCCGAGGGTGAGGATGGGAGTGGGAGTGAGAGGACCCTGCATGCCATTGCGGTATCAGAACAAATTTCAGAACATTGCATAAAAATGAGATCTACCTGGTTCTGATTCATGTTCATTTGCGTGCTGCGTCGTGTCTTCAACATCCCCATCCTCTTCGGGCTCCAGGCCGTGCCCAAAAATCTCAGGGTTGGCCACAATTAACGACAGGAGTTCTGCGTTTGCTCGGATCGCATCGTCGACCTGGTCCAGTTTCTGTTTATACCCAAGTGTTTCCAAGAGTTGCTGATCAGCCTGTGGGAGGCGATAGATGTCCTTGCGACGACGGTTATTTGCTGCCAGCTGCCATTCGCCTTCATCGGTTGGAAGGATAGCTGTAGGAGATAATCAGAGTCCGGCGTACCGAATACTGGGCGTAATTTCGGAAGGTAGTGATAACGTTGGAGAAATGAACTTCTTCTGAACACAATATGCACGTATTGGGTTGTTAGAATAAGGATATATCAACTGAATTCATACCCTCTTCTATATCCGATAAGTTATGTGCCATCTTTGATTTCTAGGGATTTGAATAAACGACGCGTTGAAGAAAGTTCAAGGAACTACTGGTTAAAGTTCAAACAAGTGTTTAGAAATTAATGATTGAGGCAAATTAGATCGAGATTGGGTCACGACTAGCTTGGTTCTATTTACCAAAGGCTTTAGCTCTTCAACAAACCTTTACCGCAACCTTCAAAGTCGATTTCACAATGGTCAGTTTCAATGCTCAATCTTTCTATACATGACTTAAATCTTGTCTATTGTAGGCTCGTAATGAGGAGAAAGCGCAATCTATGCTGTATCGGTTTCGTGAGGCGCAAGCTGCTGAGCTTGGTCTCGGGACCAGGTCAGACCGTCGGCCGCGTATGGCCAGTGCCTGTAAAAGTTTGAGGGAGTGTGAACGCTGGAGGGGAGAAATACTCCGCGAAATCAGTAGAAAAGTGTCGAAAATCCAAGATGGTCAGTACCAAGTGCTCAGGAGATGGCCTTAGCTGACAACGCGTCGAACACAGCTGGCTTGACCGACTATGAAGTGCGGGATCTGAATGACGAAATCAACAAGCTCATGCGCGAAAAGCGACACTGGGAAAACCAAATTGTGGCCTTAGGAGGCGCGAACTACCGACGGAATGTTGCAATGCTGGACGATGACGGCAAGGAGGTTCCTGGGACAAAAGGCTACAAGTACATTTATCTCGGACCTTCTATGCCTATCTAAGCGCTGAACCAGAATATAACAGGTACTTCGGACGAGCCAAAGACCTGCCCGGTGTTCGTGAACTCTTTCAGAGCCGGAAGAAGGAAGAAGAGGAAGAAAATCAGGCGTTGGCGTATTATAAGAAGTTCATGAATCACGGGCCGTCATACTACGGTGACATCGATGAGGATGACGGAACCCTTCTTGAGTATGAGCGTGCGGCTGAGGAAGAAGGTTCGTGCATGCATGTTCTAGTTCGGCCGAGTCTGTCTACTGACCGCTTCTTTCGCAAATGCAGACTGGGAAGAGGCATATTCCAATCTTCGAGAGACCTTGGGACTTTCGTCTGATGGCCCTATACCGAAACTGGCAAGACCAGATCAGTCCGTCCCACCACCGCCATCACTTATTGAGGCGCAGGGTCTATCGTCGAAACGAAAGACAGCCGACGTGGGTGAGGTTGAGGGCGATGTTGATATGGCGCCCCCAGACGACGGTCTCAAACGGCCAAGATCCGGCGACCCAACCCCTCCAGTCCCTGTAGCTACTGACGCAGCTCGCACCCACGCCGCCGCAGCTGCATCGTACATCCCCTTCCTTCGAACCGAGAACCTACTCCCGCCCACGTTACCTACGCGACAGGAGATGGAGACGGTGCTACTCGCGCTAAGGAAGAAGGCGCTTGTGGAGGAATACTTCGGCGAAGAGGGACCTTGATTTAGTGGGGAAATGCAATTCATGCCATCCATGGCTTGGGGAGGTCGGCGATCGGGTACTGGGTGGTCAGATAAGGATAAAATGGCGGACAGGTCCTCCTAAATTGGTGCCTACGGTGTGTTGCATATGATTGTGTGCTAGACTCGCTTCGAATACGGTTTAGGGCGCAGATACCCTTAGCCAAAGAATAGCTTGATATATGGCGCCTTCTTTCGACGATATGTATGCGTCCTTGGGACCACGGCCCGACTTGTTCAAGCCTTGACTCCTTGTCGGAAATTCATCCAAAATTTATCAACACGTGTACTTACATGACTTGACATCATTCTTAATGGAGACTCAGACTGCCATTTCGCCCTCGAAGTTCGAAATAGGCAGCTTCAATCGATTGGTCTCTCGAATTATGTGGGTCCAAACATTTCAACACGTCTGTCTGAAAGTCGCCTACAGAGCCCTTGGGGTCTGTTTCTCAACCCAGACCTGAAGAATGGACAGCCCCTAACGACGACTAACGCTTTTCGGGTTTGCAAGGATGATGACGAGGGTGCTCACCTTGCTCGGAGCAAATATTTCTGCTGGTCCATGGGTATCAGCTATATCATCTTATCGTGACGTCACACCACTGTTCGCTTTCGACCCATTCCCATTTCCATCGGGCCCAACGTGATCTATGATTTCATTTCCATCTTCTGAGAGAAGCCAGTTTATCCCCGCCGTAGATCGTACCAAGAAAGGTTCAAATCCTCTCAGCAATAAATTGGGACGCTCACGTTCATCTTGCATTTGCGAAAGTACAAGTTTCTGGCGTTCATATCCACACACGTTCAGCGTTGACAGAGCAGAGTGGTCCATCATTGTTCTTGCCCAAATCAGCAACCACTTCCGTTCTGCGGGCAATAAACCCTGAGTGTTGGGCGCTAAGACCGCCTTTTAAGTCTGTGGGCGCGTCGGGTATCCTTGGTTCCCCTGCCTCGTCCATCTTTTCGAGGCCCTGGTCATCCCCCACCAGATCAGACATTCTTTGGCCGAACTAATATTTAAACTTAAACCATCCTTCATTAGCTTCTACCGCCCGCTCCTTTATCACAGATGTCTCCCCGCGATCACCTCCCAAGGCTGGATGGCACCCAGCTTTCAGCGACCTTGGCTGAGAGTTTGTTCTACGGTGCGCCGTCCCCAGAATACCTACTATTTACCCTTCTGATGATTACCGATCACGGTATGTCTAAAGGTATATATCTCGTTCTCCTTATCCAATGCGCAGAAGCCCTCTTGTACCGTGCTAGGGTACGGAGGGAGAGCATATTCAAGCCTATGCCTATCACAGCCACCATCCTCTTCCTGACCATTACCGCCGTACGTCCCTTACTTGATCGATCGATCGCACCCACAAGTCGCCTTTATCTGACCTCAGGCACGTATCCCATAGCACTGGATCCTGGACCTGCTTCTCGTGTTCGAGGCGTTCATACTGCCGCCCGATAAGGACTACTGCGTCACGTCGGGAAGCCTCAATCCGGCGGAGCGCGTATACCTCAACCTGCCCGACGCGAAGAACGTTCTGACATCCGCGTTCTATGTGCTCACAACGCTCGTAGGCGATGGGTTCATGGTACGTTTCATATTAAAACTTCCAGTATGCTTATGCTGACGTGGTTGGGCAGATATATCGCCTCTATATTGTGTGGTCGAGGAACCTCTATATCATTATTCTACCTGTACTTATGTTGGGAGCGTTAGCAGGTGCGCGATCAACATCTCATGTCCTTATTATTATTGACCCAATGACTTCCTCACAGTGACCGGAGGAATGGTCACCTATCTGTTTTCTCAAGCAACGACACCACTGTTCCAGGCTGCTGGTGCCTGGATCACGTCGTGTTTTGTACTAACATTCATGTGAGTCCCGTCGCCTATGTAGAGGCTATCGTCAGTTGACAAGTCGACTTTCAGCTGTAATCTGTATTCCACTGGTTCGTGGTTGTTTATGAGAGGTGGTAACTGACCTGATAGGAGTCCAGGTCTGATTGGGTTCAAAATATTCCGCTCCAATCGTCAATTTGGCCGAACCAACCTCGAATTTGGGTCGGGCATGACTGTAGATATTTTTCGTCACAAATCGCACTCCGAGCTTACTGTTTGCGCCTCAGAAAATAATGGAAATCCTTGTTGAAAGTGCTGTCCTGTACGGGTAAGTATAGCAGTTGACTTCTACCACTTCTGCCCTAACTAACTGATGCCAGGTTATGCATCACGCTTGCTTTAGGGACGTATGTGAGCAATTCAAATGTCCAATTCGCAGTTGTGGCGATTGTAAGAGCTTCTTTCTCGTACCTTCTGAACAAATTGATCTCATCAATCATCTTCTCCAATAGAACAGCCCCGTCATCGTAAGTCCATTTCCTATTCCATACATATGACCCACCTCACTGACGATTGTGTTTGCTACGACTCAGGGGATAATCTTCTGTATGATAGTGGCCCGCTCGCATCGCTCTGTCAACGCCACGTCGCAGCAGCAGATATCCACACAGCAGCAGCTATCCACAACGAACTTGAGGACACGACACATTAGCCACGCTATGCGCCCACTGGCTGTCAAAATCACGACAGTAGTCGAGGACAGTATCGATCCCAAGATATCCGATTTCGGGACACCCCCCGTGTCGCCTGGCGTCTACAGCATACAGTCCGTGACCCCGACTCATGAAATGCGCCAGAAGGAGGAAGTCTAGGGTATTGTTTACCCATACACATAATACTTGTAATTCTCAAATGTAAATACTTACACATCACCTTCGTTCACTGTGACTTTAGTACATAATACAAGAACATTTTCTCAACCCAGACTCTGGAATGCGGTTCTAGAGAAGGCAATACCAATACTACCTTCAATGTCACGAGGAGCTCAAGTCGCCAGGCAAACCCACCATGTTGTGCCCCCTTCTGTAAGCTTAAGGTACTAAAGCGAAGTCCGAGTCACTAGTACTGGGTTGACAGCTGGCAGTCGATTTCATTCGGTGATTGGTCTGATCGCGTCCGGGCAATCCCAGTTCATAAACCGCGTATGTGTTACAAGCTTCAACGACTTCCAACGCCCATCTTCCAGAAATTATGGCATGTCCTGGAGTTCTGGAAATTTACAAGGTGCCGTGCATCTCAATTAACAGTACCCCACACCAGAAACAGTAGGTAATTCCGGCGCACATTGTATATGGTTATGTACTAATGTCGACGGTCCTTGGGGCGGACCCGTACAACACGCAAACCTAATCGTACACAGTCCGCACGGAGGGGATCATCGGAGCAGCGTATTCCGAGGGCCACAAAGATAGAACTGGCGTGTCGGGCACAATCCAGTATGGCACTCGTTAGAGATCCGCGAGACAAGAAAATGGTAAGAATGTCTCATCAGATATGAGGGCATTGAGGCACACTCAACCAGGAAAAAACACGTTGGATCTTACTGACCTAAGTAATTGATTTAAGCTCTACCTGTCAATCGATGTCAACGAATGGTACATCCAGGAAGGACCTGTCGGTGATCCCGGATCTTGGTCCTTTATCGTGGCACATATCTCAAGAACTTTTGGAACGTTAGCGACACGAGTTGTAACGTCAGCGCATGCCATGCTGGCAGCGGCATCTGAGTCACTGTCATTGCTCCTTTCTTCTCTTCGTGGAGATACCACGGACAAACTTGATAGTTTGCAGATGAAGAACCTTGGTTGTGTGATGTGAGGCGACGCCCCAATAAGCCATACTCAACTTGAAGCGACGCCTGACCTTGGCGTGCCTTTGTAAAGAAGTAAATGTGAGTGCAAGTTCTTTTCCATGCATGGGACCAAAAATACGTGGCGAGCGTTTGTGCGCCTTTCTAGCACCAGGAGCAGGTTTTGAGTTGATAGCAGGTAGTAGTAGGTAAGTAGTAAAACCAAAAACCTGTTGGCCAAAATTCGACACAGGTACTTATGTAATTACATAATTTGTTTGCCAAGTCCCTAATCTGATCTTACCAGCTTCTTCTTTTGCAACCACCACGTTGCGAAAGCCAAACGGTAATCCACCAAGGATTTTCGTGTGGGTCCCGTCGATCCCAATCCCTTACGACACTCTTTTTTTATACCTCGATATCGTCACATACGCACCTTTTGGCCGGCAGTACCAACTAGTACTAACTGCCACGACGCGTACATGTCTGAACTCAATCGGACATAATGTTCAAATAGATCCGATGCCCTCGTGAAGTCTATGGAATGCTTACAAAAACCTGATCAGGGACAGGCTCCCTGCTCGTCGTACCCTGAATTCCGATATGTCAACTCTATCCCTAGCTTGGAGTTCAGAAGCGTACGATTCCTCCGTCATCAGATTCGAACAGTAGCTCATCTTTCCGAAAGGCATTCATATAAGCTTCAATCGAAGAAGAAGAAAGGCGCTCTCCTAGTGGGGTGGACTGGCGGCAACTTTCACCTTTCAGATATTGGAAATTGCTGAGAACTCTCAGCCGAACTTCGCCGTATTTTCGTCGTGCGGACACAGCCTCTAATTTAATTTCCCTGCCAGATCGGTGTCCGTGTCCGTGTCCGTGTCACGGCGCCTCGCGCAGGCCAACATCCACGCCACGCCACGCCCTATTTTCCAAGAATATGCCCATAAAATTACACTGACTCACTGATCCCATCAGGCACGACGAGATTGAAACGCTACCCGACCACTTACAGCGATCGGTTTACCTGGACACCGCTCCATCCTCTTTTTGGTACAACTTCGATATAAAAGCTCACGCATTGAAGCCATGCTGTATCCTTCACTTCCCCACGTAAACTTATATTCCTAGCTGTTCATCTGGCAGTCATGGGTCGCAAGGACGAAACTACTCTCTTGATAGCTCACCAATGTCCTTGCAAGCCTGTCTTGAAGTTTCCTCTCGGGCTGGTTCCCCTGCATGTCCGACCGTATCTTGAATTAATTAGACTAGAGAAGGTTCGAGATCCATTTTTTGTCATGTTGTTGCTCTCATGATTTATCGGACGCTTCGATGCACACAGCCTACTGGGACTATTCTTATGTTCTGGCCGTTTGGTACGTGTCCCACGATGCTTGGAACGACACGTTTTGCTCATAGTAATTATAGCATGGGGATTGACGATGGCTGCATTTGCGACTGCACTCCCGCTACACCAGTACAGTGGCTATCTCGCCAAAGCTCTTATTGGTGCCTTCCTTCTGCGCAGCTCGGCCTGCACAGTCAACGACATTTTCGACAGGAAAATGGATGCTGGTGTTGGTGAGCTCAACTCTTGTTTGTGAGCGATTAAGCCTCTTACTCATGCATGATTAGAACGTACAAAGAACCGGCCGCTCGCGAGCGGTCGCATCTCCGTTCTTGCTGCCTCTATCTATCTTCTTGTGCAATACATAGCGGGCGTGGCCTTTTTCTACCTGACGGTTCATGACCTAGCGTTCGTGACTTTCAACTATTGCTACATGCATGTGCTGACGGTTCTGGTATAGGTTATGGGTTGCCCTGTTCCAACTACTTCCGCTGTGAGTGTCTTTTGGCGATCACGGAGAAGATTTCCCGGCCTGAATTTTCTTCACAGATTTGCTATCTATCCACTTTTGAAACGATTTACCCATTGGCCACAGGCTTGGCTTGGTTTTGCTATGAATTTCGGCTTCATTACTGCCTGGGTCTCCGTCACCGGCCATCTCTATGCTCCCCTTCTTTGCGCAGCACTGACTGGATGTTGGTGGTTAGTTTTTCATATTTGATGACTCTCGCGGAGCAGCAACTAACCCTTTACTCTAATAGCTGGACCATGCTTTATGGTATGCCTTTTATATTAACCAAGTCTCCATTATTGACAACTCTTCAGACACAATCTATGCTTGCCAGGATATGAAGGACGACGTGAAGATGGGTGTACGATCCACGGCTATCCTATTTGGATCCTGGATACGGCCCCTGCTTATAATATGCGCACTCGGCTTCATTGCCATGCTTTCCCTGGCTGGATATATTAATGGGCAGGGTCGATCCTACTTTGTACTCTCCGTCGGCGGTACTGCTGCGCATCTATTATGGCAGTTCATGACTGTTGATCTCGATGTCCCGGCCAGCTGTTGGGGTGAGCCTGCTTCGCACAAGGAGGTACACCCGAGCTGACATCATCATATCTGACAGAGAACTTCAAGCGTAATGGCCAGTTAGGATGGATTGTATGGGGTGGCCTCATGGTCGATTATCTCATCGCGACTGGTTTCGTTCATGCTTGATCAGACATTCGAAACTCTAACGTGGACCTCGGACTGTGATGTTCAATGACTTATTATATTGTATTATAGATCCCCGTCGTACTGCAGCCTGCTGTAGTTTGACGTCTGTATTTATAGATTGTATCCCAGATACACGAGGACACTCATTTGATATTCTTTCCTTACCTCCTGCTTACTCTATATAACTTTGTTAATGAGCTCGAGAAATATCCGATGCTAAAACCACTTCGAACATCCGAAAAAGAATTAGTGGAAGAACTGATTACTATATTCCAAGAGAATTTTGGCCGAGCTACAATAGCTTCGATGAGTAGTCCGAGTATTCGCCACCAGACTTGGTAACACACCTTGAATGCATACATTTCGCATATAGTTTGAAGTGAACAATGGGTGTACTGTTTAAGGGCAGTGGCTCCTATCTGTTGTACGACTCTAAATCTCATGATGATACTATCCAAGTTCTCATGTCCTATAAATTGACCACAATAAAGCGTGCCGTACATACACTTATCTACACAATTTGCTCAGTGTCGTCACTCGATGTATGTTCGGGTGCAGTTATCTCGCTAGATGCCATTTAATGTTGTTTGCAGTAACCAGAGTTTGCTCTGATATGGAACGAGCGCTGCATGTCGTGAGGATGTGGTAAGCCAGGTTCTTTTGACAAGTTTTTACACGTCGTCCATCAGACAGATGCGTTTTCAAAACCACACATACGTCATTTTTGGAGCAGGATGTTATTTGACAGCCAAAGAAGAGATGCTGTAATCTTTCTACCACGAAAGCCTTACGGAACAGAGTTATGGTCATACACAGGGCATGGACTCCACATCTGAGAGGTTGTAAGAGATTCGGGAGTAGTAGAAACGTCCCTCGAACAAATGTGACAAAGCTTTCGGATGGTTTCATGAAATGAACCAACGCAGTAGACCACGAGGCTTGACAGCGATCGGCGCTGGTATGACAACGTAAGGTGGCGTTATGTGTCTATCAAGGTAGATATAGGTTAGCGGAGTTGGGCATGCGTGTCGACGTAGATTACTTGCCACGATCACAAACTCAAAGATGGCGGAGAGTGGCCCTGATAATAACAATGGGGATTGCGACATACGTCGCGTCGGCGCCGGCGCCTCTGTGTGCCGTCGTCGGGCTGAGGCGGTGCCTTCAGTATCCACTGTGTTCCAGGCAACGGAGGGCGGCTGCACGACCTATGTTCCGAATGATTCGGTATGGGCTCGTGCCCAACCCACGATAACCCGCCAGACGAAATAGATATGGAGGAGAATCCTTCTGATAGATCGGTGACACACGAAGAAGCCCAGGACGATGATGGCGCCGATGGAGAAACTGATGCAACTGGTCCCGGCGCCGCACTTTGCACTTCGATCAGGAGGGCACCTGCGGTACCCGGAGAAGGTGAGAGACTGGGATCGGTATCGGTATTTGCACCTCTCTCTGCAGTTGAATCTTCATCTACAGCGCTCGCTAGAACAATGGGACCTGATTGATCCCGCGTCAATGGTATGCGGAGAGCCCATCTGTCAACCTCGTCGGACACCGCCCTGCGTAAGGAGGGGCATGCTGCGCCACATGGCCTCAGCAGATCGGCGGGCCGCGAAGAAAGTGTAAATCCACGGAGCTTGTATTTCTTTACATAGTCCTGCCTCCTCCCCGATGTGTCGGTGGTGTCTTCCGGTTGCTGTGCTTCATTGGGATCGTCGTACGATTCCAACGTATTTGTATCACGGTACTGGAGGATGCCCTCGCGTTTAAAAGTCAAATCCGGATATAGAACAACTAGCGAGGTTGGAGAAAGGTAATTCATGACAATTGTGGAGTGGAATCGGGTGATTGGGGGCAGGAATGACGGCTTAATCGATTCGATCACGTCAACGAAGGTGTTTTTTGTCGAACAAAGTTTGTAGACGCGGTAGATGTCAGAGTTTGTCGAATCGTACTTGTTCGTTTGTCTGGTATTTCGATGAACGGATGCAGTAGCTACGAGATCCGTTGTCCAATCGCAAGGCCCTGGGGGTGCGGTGACAGTGTGCGGATGGAATATGAAGCTCCGCGAGCCATCAGAAACGACCTTGTACCCCTCGTTATTGACAAGCCAATGAACAATTGCGTATCCTGTGCCGAAGGGCGTGTAGAGGTCAAAATCTGCAGGCCGCCAGTGGTTATCTCTAAGGATGAAGTGCAACACGGTTGACCCCGAGATGACCGCGCGGGTTCGTAGGAGCAGAGTACGGAAGCTGTCGACATTCGTCCGGGATACCCGTGAAGCCAGCAACTCATCGAAAGATTGGCAGAGATGAGCAGAGAGCTTGCCCATCAACATAGGATGTGTCTGCGAGAGGCAAACAACGGCTGATACGGGGATGTGTAGTGCTATCCTATCGAACAGGCGTGTAAGGACATTGAGAGGAAGCGACGTGTTGAAGTTTTTTTCCGAAGTTGCCGTTGCCCAATGTGCGGGCATCGTTGTAGCCTCGAGGAAATGGTTGGAATACTCAGGCTAGTGTTGAAGTTCGGGTGTTGTGGGGATCAACTTGATTGACATGACACATCGGTCTCAATTTAGACTTATCGCCGATGTGCCTGAGGACTTCCTGGCCTCGGTGAGTAAAACTGCCGGTGTCCTGGCTCTTCATAGGTCTATGTACTTTCATGCCATCGTATTGTTTTATTTAATCTTGCCAGGCTATAGGTTCCTATCACTTCTGCTTCTAGTCCAAAATTGGAGGAAGATGTGCCGCAACGACAGTCAAGAGAAGTCGTGCAATTTAGGTATGTCGATTCCCAATACTAATTCTGTCGTGCACAAGAGAGTAAGGCGAGGCAGACTACGCGTTCATCACATGCGCTGAACGCGACTGGATCACGCCGTGGGAATATTTCAACTAACATTATAATGATACATACTTATGTAATTCGAAATTATTTGAATTCTGCCAAGTTGCCCCCGTCGTTCTGCCTCCTTTCTTGCCAACCTCTTACTGGCAAGTTGCGAGGTCGAACCTATTACTATCCCATTTCAGTTGTTCTTACTCAGAGACGAATCTTCCACCGTGTATATACAGTACACAGGATAGAACTACTCAATCGCGTCAAGTTTGGTGCTCACTCGGCTCCAGGACTGACTTCTCGACAGTTTCCTGACTGAGTTCCGAATCCTGGTACACAATCCCCTTCAAGGCATATATAACAAGACCATGAGACACTCAACTACCTTTTTAGACTACCTTTTGACTATCACGAGTGATGCGTATCAGGCGGGACTACTTTTGTACCAGTGCATCGCTTCTTACCCAAGTCCGTATCTCTTTCGTTCAATTTGCCGAATGCCAACTTACACTTTTATCGACAGTGATCTCCTCAACACTGTTCTTCTTTCCGACGAGCCTGAGCGCCTACCCTCATTGGCCACAAGAACTACATCGTCGCTACAAGGTCCGAAAGCCACGGCCTTGATACAGTCAGTGAACGACAAAAATGACGAGCATGGTACACTTCTTGGCGAGATCGATTGGAAAGAGCACACCTTGTCCATTGGAGGTGTGGGTGCGCGCTGGGATGAGCTAAAATCTAAACCAGCTGGCGTAAACGATAGGTAGCTCCTCCCCCAGATCTCTCGAACAAATGACTGACCTTGCATACTCAAGCACTCGCGAATGGGGTTGGATCGGTAAAAAGTATCGGGTGAAGTACGACCACGACGTTTGGCGTGTAAGTCACCTCTCTGAACCGGCTATTGCTAGACTGCGAGTCTGTGACTGACTCTTTTGTTCAGGCAAGAGTTGGCTCTGCACACGCCAAGGTGGAGGCTACCTTTACTCTCCGGAAGAACCGGGTCCTGCACCATTCCAGCCCCGCCACCATCGATTTCACCTCGGACGTTTCTCTTCAGGATCGACTTTTCTTGATCCTCGTCTTAATTTTCTGTGAAAAGAAACGACAGGAGAGAAAGGTGAACAACCACATGAGTGGTTAGCTTTGCCATTGCTAACCTTCCTCGGTTACTTAACAGGAGAAAGCGACATTGGCTCTTGCTGCCACTCATTGGGCGAAGGTTCCGATCGTTCACCAGGGACTTGGCGTTCGGAGATGAGGGCGATGTTGGGCTTTCAAAAGGCTGGACCCATTATTGGCTGCGCTTCACACGTTGTGCTCTAATCTACGTTACAACACTTATTTAGTACTTCCTACTAGCCCGTCGAGAACTCCTTGATCTCTTCATAATATCGATACATAAAATCACATCGCGGCGATACCACCTTCCTTTACGATCAATATCTACAGGAACTTCTCTTAGATTTATACACATCGCAAGCTGAAGACGAACGATTTACGGTGAACTTTTATATCTCGCCTCTCCCCCGCGTGGTTCAGAAAGAGCTGCCTCAATATATTCTGAGACTCATATCCCGCCGCAACCAAGAAGCGCAAGCAGCTTGCGTGCAGAGAATCACAACTGGTTTTTCGGGCCCACCAAATGATAGGTCGCAGTTTCTAATATACATTGACAAATTGTCGAGGGCTGACTAGACTGCTCTTCAGCTCACGCCTCCATTGCAGATGCCCGATTCTATTCAGTGCAAACGATTCAATAATCGACAGGCGACCTACATACAAAAGAGGATATCTGATATGCATGCTGATTCTTCGTCACATTCAATATTCAACTATTGATACCTGAAGCGTCTTGTATCTTTACGTCAAGTACATCGGGCGCGCGCTCGAATTTAATTGAATCCAGACACATGATCCTTTCCAAAGTATCTTCGGCTCAACTTTTCTTGGCGCGCGCAACTTGTACTCATCATGTATCTATAGATAAAGCACTCCCATCTGCTTGACGTTCAGTGGTTCGGCATGATCAGACAGCCGACTCCTTGTTCTCCTCCGAAGTGCAAGTGAATATAGATCAGCATCAATGGACCCTTTTCCTCTTGGTTTCATCCCCTGCATGTCGCCGCCCACCACTAAATAGACTCTGGCCGCTCTGCTGCTGCATATCTTATTCACCATCAAGCCTGCCGAATGCACCGAGGCAATGCATGTGGCGCGTGTCCGAAGGAGCACAGCCTTTGCGTTGATGGATAAATGTAGGCTTTGCCAGACAAGGTGTGCTCCAGACGAGCTTATCCTTCCTGTGCTTTGATGTCGACATTTACTTTCACCAAACAGGATATCTTGAACAGCAATATCCAGTCAAACGATCCCTATTCCGTGTCCTTTCAGACGAGTACTAGCACAAGAATGCTCGGAGGCCACAAGGTCACGACACTCGATTCGCTCAGCAACAATGCGTATGGCAAGTCGTATGGCATCTCCGCCATTATCCATTGGAAGGAATCCGAGTTCGAGATTGGGGGAGTGAGATGCAAGCGGTCTTCCCTTTACAGTAAACCGGGCGGAAAGTAGGTTCAGGCCACTCGTTCTACTTCACGGTATACTCATTACGTGCATGCCAGGGCCCGCGAGTGGCGGTGGTCAAATTACTCCTACCTCGTGAAGTATGATGACAATAAATGGGTGGTAAGGTCTTATGGCTCCTGACATATTCGCCAGGTTTATAACATCGAATGCAGGTATCACCGACCAATTCCCCGGATGCTGTTTCCGCCACTCTGTCTCCATACAAAATCCACCTACGCAGTAAGCCAGAGATGGCTACCATGTCGTTGTGGCCGGGCCTTCCCCTCGAGGAAAGACTGTTCCTAATGCTGGTTTATTCTATTCGGAAGACAAACGCCTGGAGAAGAAGGTGCGTCATACACCAGATATTATTGAGTTTAACGAGTCTGAACTACTAGGGGCATCCAGCAACTAACTATGGATGTTGTTGTAAACACAGCTGTAGCAGGTATAATCGCAGCAGTTGGTGCATCATGAAAGCTACGGTAAGCCTCTCCCAAGTACTACATGGGATTTCGCTGAGCTACTTCTCGAGTAAGACATTTCATAATTATGCAGGGTCTATGACAGGATTTGCCTTTCTGAGGCTATCAATTTTGCAGCTTCAGTCCACAATACTATGAATGAAGAAAACTGCCCCTATCTTATAATGCTAGTTGATCGCAGAGTTTGGAAAAGTGCGCCACCGTTTACGAGGTCTCTATGTGTTCCGGATTTTACCGACGCTATTCATGGTATCTTTGACTGCATCAAAATGTGACAAACTGCTCCCATTTGATGTAGGCTGAAGCTGCAACGCCACGAAAGCCATTTGCCGGCCATAGCTTATACTAAATAGGTCCAATGTCATGATATTTCAGATATCGATGACCACTTCTTCTCTTCCGTGATACAGGAGGATCAGTCATGCTTAGGGCGACTTTGACACATCCAAGATGCAGCGTCAAGCGCACGTTCATACTACTTACTTTAAGGTCTGGACGTCCGACGCGATCGTTGATGCCCTTCTCGTGATGAGTTCTAAAGGTCACGGGAATTGATCCGAAATGACTCCGACCAAGTTCTCTCTCCACTCTGTTAGTCTACCAACTCTCTACACACCTACCACTGTTCATCGCAGAGCAGTTTCGACCACTCTTAAACACCATCTACGCTATCAACCAGTCGGCTATGGTACCACTATGGCCGCCTTCGACTCAACTGGAAGATGAAAGAGGGTTGGACCTCGACCTACCGCCGTGCTGTGCCGCTGCATCTGTGGGGAACAAGGGGTCGTCGACCAATGTGCGTGGACACTGACTGTCTCTGGCTGTTCTGTTTTTAAGAAATTCCTGACTGACTTGAAACAGGCCAGGCACGCAACTGACATTGGATGTTGTTACGAACACAACTGTAATCACCGCAATCAGCTGGTCGTAGAACGTTCCGTAACTTTACCCCCATGCCATGGATTTCGCTGACGTACCCCTTGAATAGGGCCTAGGCTATCGTTGAACGATTGTCGCCCGGCATCACGGAACACCACGGAATGCAAAAAATCTAAAATTTTTAAAAACAACAACATATACCAGTCATGACGCCAATGAATGGAATTCGGTGCACGCCACGAAAAACATTGCGAGGCGCCGATTGCTCGTAATCCCAGTACATCCGCCCAATGCGCTCGGAAAAGCTTGGCATCCCACAGCACTCATCGAGACGATAACGACCCCAGGGTGGTAAGCCCCGAGGATCAGCCCTTCGTGTGATCTTGACATACTAACCACCCCTGCTGCGAAAACACCCCCAATTGCCTCCTCCGACGCAAGGGGTTGGACGTGCGGCCAATTGGAGGCGGGGAATTGGACCTGGGCCCATGCATCCATGACGGAGGATCCGCATGCAAGGCCGAGCCTTGATCATCCGGGCCTAGACGGTTAGAGACTATGCATATAAGATGCACCCGAAGCCAACAATCCCGAAAGCCCTCCCTCCGTCGACAGCAACAATGCAGCACATAGCCCCCTCGTCCCTCGAGCACCTACCAACGCGCGTGCAGTACCTCCGCGACTTCATCGGATTTTCAACAGAGGACGCCGCTGCACTACACGCCGCCGCACCCGTCGTCGCGCCGCTCGTGCCCACCGTGGTAGATGCGGTCTACGACAAGCTTTTCTCATTCGACATCACGGCGAAGGCCTTTGTCCCGCGGCAGACGGGATACAACGGTGAGGCGCCGACAAATCTCAAGGACCTCAGCCACGAGCACCCCCAGATAAAATTCCGCAAGGACTTCCTCGCGGGCTACCTCAAAAAGCTCGTGACGATGGATTATGCACAGGACTCGAGCTGGGAGTACCTTGACAAGGTCGGCGTCATGCACACGGGTGTAGCTGGGTTTGCGCACAGGTACTATTCATGTTTCGGGTTCTACAAGAAGAGATATACTGATCGCTCCCACAGAACGAAGAAGCCGGATCTGCGTGTCGAGTACATCCATTGCGGGGCACTTCTCGGTTACGTCGAGGACATCCTTGTCAATGCCGTCGCGACGCACCCCGACCTCGACCTCGATACCAAGGTCGCCGTCCTGCGCGCAACGAATAAGGTGCGCTTTGCCTTCCCTTGTCCGCGGCTTTACGCTAATCCCGTCCTGTAGCTCCTGTGGATCCAAAACGACCTCTTTGCGCGCCACTACGTCAAGGACTTGGACGTCACCGAGAAGCCGCCTACCCTCGTGCTGCTCGCTGGTGCGTTCGCGCTGGGGGCGGTGTTCTGGAAGGTGTTAGGATCTAGACTTTGGCTGTAGCCAATTCTCTGTTGTAAACGTATGTACATATATAATGCTCCAAGCTTGAGTCGAATTACAATCTGGATTGGATTGAGTACTAGAAACGGGGCGCGATGCTGTTCGCGAGCTCCCTTTTCCTGGTCAGACTTGTGCACTATCACGAAGTTTAGCGCCCATCTGATGGAAGCTCTGGTTAGCTGTGGTTGATTGTGGTCAGATCTGGTAGACGGCTAAACAGGGTCTTAAGGTCACCTAGCCAGAGGCAAGTGCTTCTACCCGAACTAGCTAGAATCTTGGCTAACCTTCGTGAGGCCTTCCCTTGAATCTAGACTGGCATAGACAAACCCGGTAGAGCGTCTAACCGAAGGTGTCGGTGTAGATGCCGTCAGATCTGTTCAGTTGCCTAGCCAGAGGCTCCATTAGATGTACTTTGAACGTAGTGTATTGGCCACATCCTCACATCGCAGCCCCCCACGAGATCCCTAAAATCTAAAATGCTTAAAGGTATGGAGGTGCACGTCTGTCTGGGCTGTCTATTACCTGATTGGCTCGACGATTTTGGCGAGCCTCGTGACAAACCCATACGTTTGAGGCACCTAATGTATCGACCAATTATTCATGATGCCTCGAACACAAATTGGCTAGGTGCGCTGTCGAGAATCAGGCAATGTGTATAGGGTCAGTACCCTCAAATGTGCTGCATCGGGAATGAAAAAGACTATCAAGTAAACGTCATGACTTCTCAGTACCTTCTACCGGCTTGTACAAGCCTACGAAGACAAGAGGTGAATATCGATATCCCGGAGGTCAGCATCAGAAAGCCCACATATCAAGAAGAGCTTGATGCAGTATTGGGCAGCCACACGATCGGACTGGCCTAACACGAGCCTGCGGGTTCTTGCATGTCGGTGTATGTGAAAGGGGACATATCGCCGCTAAATAGGAAGCCGCTTCTACATCTAACGCTTGAACTGCAGAAACAGGATCAGTGATCATCAGGGAAAGGCAAGCACCCAATTGGAATTTTGTTGGTTGTGGCGTAAACGTTTGGAAAACTCCGACTCCAAGGCCGGAAGAAGTGGATACCAGACCAGATTTTGTACGAATGATGCAAGTACGAAGATCTTTTGGAGTCCAAGAGGACATCCCACGAGTCGAGATTACCATATCAAGAGGTGACGCTTCCTAGCATACAATTACACAATTGTCGAGCCGAGCCGAGCGCATTTAGAAGCCCACAAGGCTACATAACTTACAAGAAGCTATCGAATGCCGGGGAAGCCTTAAGAACATGTTCAAGGTCGCCAACAGTAGGGAGGATGCACATGGCATGCTTACGACACGGGTTTTGAATAGACGGTAGCCAACGCTAGCCTGGAGCGCTTATCACCCAATTCATCCCACAGCTGGTGCGGGCTAAGGGCGGTGTGGGACGCGATTTCGCAGTAATGGCACGTCTCAACGACGGAAGCTATGGCGCACGTATGACAGCGTGTGTAGCGCGGCCCCAGCATTCTCGTTAGTATATTTAACAGTAGTTAGAGCACCAGGTATTACGAAATTTGATTTGAGACTTTGATCGTTACCCATGGAATAGCGAGGTATGGGGGGAGTGTCTTCACGACTTTGTCGAGAGGCTGATCGAGGACGTATGGAATGGCGCTCGCCATGATATCGGGATAGTCATGCTTGAACGCATAGGGAAAGATTTCGATGAGGCGAGGGTTTAACATTTGCCTTGAGAGCGGCGAGTTATCAGATGTGATCCTTCGCAGCGAAAGGAGTATGGAATTATCTGATACGTGTTTTGCAGATAGACATGATGACAAAGGCCTCGTATTTCTCAGCAGCTTCTGCTAGCTTCTGCAAATATCTGGATGTCGTTGGGGATAGATATATTGAGAGAAATTCTCGTGGGTCGACGAATCCTCGGTCAGAGACACAATCTCCTAGTTCGTGCCAAATTCGGATGGAGAGGAATGCTATTGCATGAGCTTCCGGATTGCAATGGATGTAAAACATGAAAAAATCACTAGATTTGAAAACAACATCTGCATCCGAGCGAGACTTACATACAGCTTTTGGATGTCATTGTTTGTGGATCAGCATCGCCAGCTGCAGAGAGACCTGGGGAGGACATTGGCACTTGTTGTAGAGGCGGTGTCTGTCTCGAAGATGACAGTCGGTTCAGATGATCAGTGCCATGAATGTTTGAGGTCCATGGTTTATATAATGCTAGACTTGAATCCAGTCGTCCTGTCAATTCCTTCCTGAGACAGCGCGATTGAAGAAGAAGAGAAGTGAGTCCGACCACGAAAGCCTGACACGGGGGGTCTTCAGAAAGCTCGTAGAGAATGTCGTGGAGCCACCCGTAGCCGCTATAGGATATAAATGATCAACGGAGAGCTGCCACCCAGTCGAGTTGAATTAGGCGTTGAGACAACTTGCCAAATTCGATACGTTTGACAGTAGTCTCTCCCAGACAGGCTCATCACGTCGCACCTCGTTTCTGAGTTTGACAGCTACATACATAACGATGGGGCCTCATTAAGTAAATAGACATAGTCGGACTCTTCAGTGGAGAGCGCCCAAAATGATGGCGCCATTGGCTTCAGCAAATTTTTGGCGTGGTTAATAATGTAGCCTGGAGATGGAGAGTGTTACATAAAAATGTAGGTTGTGGATGCACGGAGGAGGCGAAGAAGCGCAGGTGTGGCATCGACTCCCAGTGATGGCGACGTGACGTTTGGCAACACAACAACAAACATGCGCCCGGCGGTTTCCCGAATTTTTTTTAAGGTTTGAGGCCGAAACTCAAAATATCTTACACGCGGTCATCTTCAAAATTTGCGTCATCTACCCAGCGCTTATAGGTTGTGCTGGGTAAACTTCTCACCCGCCGCGCTGCCGATCTCTGGACTTGAATTACTTGCACCACGACGATGTGTTTCATATTCAACTTGGGCGTTCTGATGACGCCGCTGTCTCTGCAGAAATACACTCTTTCACTATCGTTTTGGAACTGTGTTTCGTGCTCCACCTTTTTCTAGACTCGCGCATTTCGACATCTTCATCATCATCTTGTCATCTGTCCACCTATAAGTTGGTTGCGAATTGTGATGACCATGTGCTCTCCAACTGTAATGCGAACTAGACTTGATCGGCAGACCCCGTGCAGCCCGAATACATGACCACGAACCATGGTACATACATAATTGAAGTGATCGTTATGTACGCATGCTCTTTCTATCTTCAATTGCCTTCTGATCTGACTCCATTCAACCCTCGACTCCTTACCCCTTGACAAAATGATTATTAAATTCAAAAATGGAGCCATCCAATATTCATAACACAAACAGTTGTATGTTGCCAATGCGTGTTTGTATATCAATAATCAGGCTAGGCTTCCGAACAGCTCGTACACAAATCAAGGTTGTGCAATAGAGTGATGCCCATTCGCAAATAAAGATCGTTGCGTGTAGGCTTGGCAAGTCCTTGAGCCGTCTGCCCTTGGACCATATATATAGGATCCAAAGGATATCCCGTTATATTGACCAGAGTACCACAAGAAGCTTCAAAAATAGGCGTGGTCACGTCGCCCTTTGCATGTGCCAAGGAATTGCGGAGTTTGCGTGGGGATTTGCGAAGAGTCCAGAGTCCAGAATCGGGGTGTTCCCGCTGCTTAACGTCTAACGCGTATTTATATAGCGGAAGCTGGGACCTATTCGTGAGTGCTTATGGCCATTCTGGGTTCAAGGTACACGGTTGACATATGATGTCCAGGTCTCGCTGGCAGTTGTGCCTCGGATACTGAATTGACAATATCTATGATAAGATTGATATCCTGAAAATGTGAAGCGAAGATGTCAACGAGCGCAGTCAAAGGGAACATCAAAGGTCCTTTGGGCGCGGTGGCTCTGGAACCTGTGCCAAACTTATGTTGGGTTCCCGCGACTGACAACGTAAGTTCGATGTATCTTGAGCTCATACTTAACCCGCCCTCGCTTATACATCAGCTTTCATACTCCATCTTTCCTGTCCCGCCGGCGCTTCCAGCGCGTTGAGCCACCCACCATGGTCAGATTTGTAGACGCCATAAATGACGGTGTAAGTGCAATGTTGATCGCGATATGGTTTTGTACCCATGGGTGCGACAGGTCGCCGACTCTTTTGTGGGCCGACATTTCAAGCTAGAGGGTTCAGGCGCCACCAAAGAACGCGCCGGGTCACGCTTCACTGTGTGTATATTGTATATTCTCCTATTTGCACCGTCAAACCTGAATTTCACTGTCAGACTGAGATTCGAGCGGGCTTAACGACATGGGTATGTCCAGACCTTGTAACTCTACATGTTCTCTCATGCTACGTCGGCTTCTGTAGGCAGCCATGGCATACATTGTAAGGGGTTATGGGCTGTGCGCTTCACATATACTAATGTTTACCGCTAGATCTCTGTGAACGCCTCGATTATCTCCGACTCTGGAGGTCCATGTGTCTGTACCACCAACGACCTCTGTGTGACAGATGATGTCTACCTGGCCTGTATTGCAGAGACACGCTTGGACTTGATCACGACGACAGCGGCTATCTCTGCACTTGCCTCCTTCCTCATGGGCCTGCTAGCTAACCTCCCCGTCGGATTGGCCCCCGGCCTCGGTCTGAATGCATACGTGAGTAACCCTTCGAACAGCGCGCAGAGTCGTCATTGGGATGACCTGGGTCTGATCGTAGTTTACTTACTCGGTTGTTGGCTTCCACGGTTCTGGTATTATCTCTTACGGCGAAGCACTTGCCGCTGTATTCTTGGAGGGGTAAATCTCAGATCAATGATAACCACGAGGCATCAGACAGCTGATATTTATATAGATGGATCTTCTTCTTTCTCTCCCTACTGGGGCTCCGTCAATGGCTTGTTCGTATTATGCCCCAATCCTTAGTCCTGGCCGTTGGTGTAGGTATCGGTCTTTTTGTTGCGTAAGTCTCTTCACACTAGTCTCCTGGAGTTGAAAACGAATTTGATCCTCCTCTTCTAGCTTCATCGGATTATGTGAGAAGATTTCTTGTAAATGGTCGGTATCTATGACCGAGGTTATTCACAGCTAGCAGTGGCCTTGGAGTTGTTGGTGGAAGCACATCTACCCTGGTCGGACTTGGTGGATGTTCTCCGGAGCGTGCGCATAATTGACTTGATTTATAAGCATGATTCGATCTCACTTACGTGATAGACTTTGTCAGCCCTGACCTGCCGAACTACTGTGCCGGTGGCGTCCTCCAAAGTCCAACCATGTGGCTCGGAATCTTCTTAGGAGGGTATGTCAACTGAAGTTCATCTTTGACAGTTGTTGATGGGAAGTTCTGTAGTATTTTTACCAGCATTCTCATGCTTTACCACGTCCGTGGCGCCATCCTCATCGGCATCTTCCTTGTGTCCATTGTTTCATGGCCCAGGCCAACTCCTGTGACCTACTTTCCCCACACCCCTGCTGGTGACGCACTCTTCGATTACTTCAAAAAAGTTGTTTCCTTCCACCCTATTGGCAGAATTGGCAAATCTATTGATGTGTGTCTGCGCCTATGCTTATGGCGACCTCATACTAATATCACCTACAGTTCAACTACGGTAATGGAAGAGTATGGTACGCGCTTATCACTTTCCTTTATGTCGATATCCTTGGTGCGCCGTCATACTGGCCTCCCCTTCTCAGCTACTGAGCCTCCCCCCTCAGATACCACTGGG
This sequence comes from Tephrocybe rancida, assembly GCA_018858115.1. Taxonomy (NCBI): domain Eukaryota; kingdom Fungi; phylum Basidiomycota; class Agaricomycetes; order Agaricales; family Lyophyllaceae; genus Tephrocybe; species Tephrocybe rancida. Next base: position 54,085 of record JABCKT010006531.1, read on the forward strand.
TGAGACTTACAATGAGCAAACACGTTGTTAAGTGGTCACTAACATCCCTCCAGCACACTTTATTCAATGGCCAAGTTTGCTGGCCTTCGTGACCCCGTGACGATGGACTTTGAAAACTCAACCATCGCATACTGTGTTGACGCCTTCACAATCAGCATGGGCGCACTTGTGGGCACCAGCCCCGTGACTTCCTTCATCGAGAGCGCCACTGGTATTTCAGAAGGCGGTAAAACCGGCATTACAGCTATGACTACCGGCCTCGCATTCTTTGTTTCTGTTTTCTTTGCGCCAATCTTCTCGTCGATCCCGGGATGGGCGACCGGCGGTGCGCTTGTTATTGTTGGATCTCTCCTGATTCGCAAGTGAGCTCCTCACCATATGCTATTCCGTGGGGTGCTGAACCACGTGTCCAGCGTTCAGGAGATCAACTGGAACTACATCGGAGATGCTGTACCTGCTTTCTTGACTGTTGTCATCATTCCCTTGACCTACAAGTACGCCTCTTTATATATCACATTAGTGCTTCGCCCTAATCGATATGTAGCATTGCATATGGTGTCATCGCAGGCATTCTATCCTACGCGCTCATCAATGGCTTCGCCTTGATCCTGCGCAAGATTTCCAACGACCGCATCGTCCCTCGCGACTATTACGAGGAGGCAGAAGCATGGGTTATCCCTCCCGGCAGCATCTTTCCTGGTTGGATGTACGTTCTTACTCAGTCCACCGTGCAACTTGGTATTCATCAGTTCAATAGCAGGGTGCTACTCCGACGGAATCCCTCAAGAAGTTCAGAAGCTGTCTACGAGACAAGGCCTGATAATGTATCTCCTAACCAGAGCAGTATGGAAGGCGAACGGGAGAAAAAGGCTCATGCCATAGTGGACTAGGGCTACGATCTATTTATTCGAGGTTTAAATTATTGGGTTCGCGTACTTCTCCTAGAAGCTCACATTCATTTGTTCCTTCGTTTTCTTTGAGTGTCTCGTAAGCAGGATAATGCCATGCCACCCGAACACTTCGTACTCCATGGTATGCCCAAATTATCTGGTATCCATTTCCGCCAATGCCAGCGCTCTGATAATTATATTCAAAATCTGATCAAAATCGTTCCATGAATCCATATCTGAATGGACCTCGAATCGAGGAGCCTGACCTTCCCTATTCTAGAATCATATGCTTCGCCACTCTGGCACATTTTGCACAGAAATTCAGTTTCTGGCGTTAATTCATTATACAAATTCGACGGCACAGATGTTTACGGACCTCTAGTGACTAACTGTGTCATCCCAGGACCCAAAATGACTGTGATCTGATGATCCAAGTGGAGAGACTGTGGCGGCATTATCCCCTCACTGAAGTCTGACAGAGTCGAATATGGAGGCTCAAGGCGAACAATATGGGAAACCAGAGAGTAAGATCTATTTGCGTCAATGATAAAATTTAATGCATTGGGAGTCTTTGGCTAATATATCGATGGGATATGATCCTTGTCTTCTGAAATGTTACAATAGCAAATGTGCAAGGATCACGTAACGAGCTTTGAAAACTTTGGTTCGACTCTTTTCTTTGTTCGTTATGTGTTGCGTCCCATTCTTCTAGCTCGGCATCGGGAACCTTAATCAATTTGTTTGTAACTCCGCCATCGTCGAGCTGTTCGACGAGTTGGCGAATCGTGTAACCCCGGAGCTTTGGCGGGTGTGGATCCAAAGCACTTATAATCATGCGAGTCCCGACATCACGAGGCTATCCGAACGTTGGGCGAGAGAAGGAAGGTCTCAAAAGGTATGATGTACAGTCCGATCCCGACAATGAAACATGTCGCATAGAAGAAACTCACGTCTCCGTTTATGCTGCGTTGTGGTGGGACCCAGGGAAGCGCAAGGAGATAGATGTTGGCAGCAATAGCGAATATAAGGACCACATTCCAAATGCGAGACTCTGTCTTGGGGGAGCCAATGTTTGCTCGCCGCCTTCGAAAGAAGCACAGGCCAAACATTGTCAGAGAGCTGAATATGTTTGCGGGATATGAGTGGACATCGACGACTATCCATGAATCCGTTAGCCATGAGGACGATGAAGAGAAGAAATGTGTGCAACAGAAGATAAACGCGTCTACAGCCGGAGGTGAGAGGCAGGCGACTGTCAGCACCCACTTCAGCAAGTACGGACCAAAAGGTGTTTTGAATGGCTGCGTCAAAACCTGGAACTTTGGATATGGAAATACACCTTGCTGGCCGCACTCACAGATAATTCGAGAGGAGCCGATAATGGTACTCTGATCAGGATGTTTCCAAGGTTGCTAATGACGACCAGGGCACTGAGAGCCTTTACAGGCTTTGTGTTTCCGAAAATCACCACAAAGAAGAGGTTCGCAATGAGTTCCTTCGAGCCCAGAATTTGACCTTTGGGAACTAGTGTGCCAAGTTTGAATCAATGACGAAGAGTGGATGGACTTCTGTTTCAAAGGCTTACACGGGCTTCATTCAAGACATTGAAAGTGTTCCAAGAAGTGGTCAAACACAAATAGGGTGGCTAGTAACGATACATAAGCCACGAGCTGAGCATCCCAATGAAATGTGCGACGTACAAAACGAGCGTCGCAACTTTGGGGCAACGGACTAATAAGAGCCCCTCCTCCTACCAAAGAATGTCACGGATGATAGATTATGCGGCCAGCGTTCGAAAAGGGCTCGAGGCTGGCAGAGACTAGTGTTAGTAAAAGTACTGGGCTCTCGTTTAACTTTTCGAGTCGTATGCTTTTACTTACTTACTTCTTTGAACCTGGTACCTGTCCCGCCTTGGTCCACACTCGTATATACTCATTCGTCGTCAAGCATCTGCGTAGGTGGTTCCCAACGTCTTCAATTTTACCCTTGATCTTAGCCTGAGGCCGTGAGCCGGGCCCAGCCGAGCCGGTTGGAGCCGAGCCAAGCCGGGCCGTATACCACGGCTTACAGCGGCCCAGGGCTCGGCTCAGGATTCTACAAAGCCTGAACCGTGGCTTCTGTGAAGTTGGTATGTTGGAATTTTTGGCCTTTTAAGCTGAGTTTTATGAAAATTTTGGCCAAGTTTTGGCCTTATCTTATGTTGACAAACAGATTTCAAGATAGGAACCAATGCTGATCAGCTCACGGCATTTGCCGGAAGATCATCAACGCCTGTTTTCAACCAAACGTCTTGATATCAACCGCCTATCGACAGTGCAGGTCGTTCTGTCCCGCACATGCAGGCATGCCTCCTCTCCTTCAAAAGATATCTGACGTGTTGATTTTAGGTGGGTTCAGGCAGAGAACTAGGATGGGGAGACCCGTGAAGCGGGATACCCCCCAGGTGTGTTCATTTTTGGTGCATTTTGGTCTTCACTGATTACCGCGCAGACATTTCACACTCTTACAGGACACATCCACGCGATGAGATAAGAATGGTACCACCCTCTGCTTGAAGAGCACACGAGCCTGCCGCGCGCCCACTATGATCCACAACCTTGCATACTCTTACGTCGCTCATGGCCCCCGAGAAACCTGCTATGCAGGCTTTTCTTGGTACCAGGAACTACTGTTTGGGTATCCTACACGTATTTGCAACGTGTAGGCAGGTTTTTGACGCGTTTCTTATTGTCTGCGCCGTCTCATGCGAAGTTGGCACCCAAAGCCCCGGCCCAAGCCCAAGCCGAGCCGGGCCAGGCCTGAGCCTTTTGGTAGGGCTCGGCTTGTGAATTCTCCAAGCCTGAGCGCCCCAAAGCCGAGCCCAAGCTGGGGCTTTTAGGCCGAGCCGGGCCGTGCACAACACTAGCCGACTCAAGCTCCAGTTTCGATCTATCTCAGCTATCGCACCAACAAACACCTACTTATCTGACAATGTCGGTCCCCGCTCTCACCGTCTCCGAGGCTGTTGGATACGCCACCGTCTTAGGGAAGGACAACATCTTTGACGATGTCCAAACCGGTGCGTGTTGGGGGTCGATCTGCTTGCTGACTAACATACCTTGTGGCAGTTGGCTCCTGGCCTGCCCGCTTGGATATCAAGAAAGTTAGCCTGATCACTATTTTCACTGACTCGGCCACCGTCATTGGCATCGAGGTCATCTACTTCTTGCAGAATGGCAAGATGATGGGCGCGTCTCATGGAAAGGTAACTGATCGTAATACTTTTTTTGATGCTGGCGGTATGTCGTTTTACATAATCTCATCTTATCCACCGTCTCATTCGAACATAGACTTGAATGCCACGACGAGCTTCGTCGGCTTCTATGGTGCCAGGGACAAAGACGGGGACAAGCCGGTCCTCAGGAACATTGGTTTCCTTATTTACGACAAGGCCACTGGTGTCATCTCTGCCCCAAGTCATTTAATTCTATTTCCCGTTGACCATCTGCTCATTCTTCAGTAGGCGCCGTCCCAACTCTCTCGGACTCTGTTGTCAAGAATGCTACCGGATTTGCCTCGCTCGGAGAAATTGTCGGATTCAGCGGCACCACCTCCTCCAACGGTAGGCCATTTATTCCTCTTTCGATGTCGACCGCCATGTTGACTGTTGAGCAGGCATGCTCGATTCATTGGCTGTTTACAAGCTCCTGGGTCCTTAGCCTCGACAAGGAAGGGATCTCCATCAATGGCAACTTTTTGTCAAGGATGAATCTAGCAAAGAACTGAAAGAAAGAATACGCAAAGAAACGAATAAATGTACAAATACCTGTTTCCGGTTTGATACGACAAGGACTTGAGGCGTGTGCCACTTGAATATATTGTGTTCCCATAAAGTTTGTCCCATTGTCAAGATCTCACTTCTTGCGACCGCCAAATAAACATCTCCGGAATCAAAACCCCCGCACTGGCCAAGAAACCGATTTGAAACAAGGCTCTGGTTGTCGACCAGCCATACAATATTCCAGCCAACATTGGGTGGTTTCACACACTTCCGGACACTTACTCCAACAAGGCGCCTCTTTATAACCGCAGAGAAGAACAGTTCATCGATAACGTTAACCACGACGCCACACCAAGTTCGTTCGTTTCACTGCTTGCCAGCGATCACGCTCGACACACGCTCCAAGCGATTCTCGCCGTTATCATCTCAAATGGAAGATTTCCACGTTTTCTACTCGTGTATGTCCACTAGGAACGGGTAGCCTGTGATCGAAATACTGCAGGTGCATTGTAAGCCACGAGTATCCCAACGAACTGCACGACATACAAAATGAGCGTCGCAACTTTGACAACGCTGAGCGCATTTGAAAGCTGTAGTGACCACCTCGTGCTCGAGATGCAAACTGGCGAATTGTAAGTGGGAGCTATCCGTCAACAAATACGGTTTGCTTTCCGAGTACCATCGCAGTCATGGCCCGACGGCCAATCCACGGACATTCCATGTGGACGTGTTGGCACCCCGTGAAACGAGAAGATACTTCGCAAGGACTAGACCAGTCAGAAGAATCCTGGGATAAAGACTGACCTACCTAGGCATTACTGCTGCTGAAAGACAAAAGGACAGACTGAACATAAACAGAAGGAATCGGGGCTTCGGATGTGTTTAAGTAGCGGACGTGGGTGTGAACATTGGAAAGAAGCGATGTCATCTGGCGAACCTTTTCCAGATAGACAACTTCTGTACAAGATCGACGAGGAAGATACGAAACCTATTCGAGGTAGACCGCGCGTGAGGCTACATGTTTGCAGGTCGAGGACGGCCTTGTATTGATATTTTGAATTACTAACCTCCTGCAAATACGTATTCAATGACCCATAAAAGAAGGCTCAGGTCCACCGAGCTTACCCTGTTCAGGATCGAGCCAGCTACAGTGGGCTGTCAGTCGGCGTGCCAAAGATGTCCCGAGCTATCTGATGTACGCACGCATGGAGAAAACACCAGTTCCAACCTTCCTGCTGATATTCTGAAGACTGGATTAGCGGAGTATGGAAGAGTGACCGGTAATAGTATACCAAGGAAACGACAGTCAGGGAGTCTCGGACATGGTAGCCACTTAAGGAGGCTGACTTTCCCACAGGTGCACCACTTTTAACTGCTGCGTCCTCGTACGATTCAGACGGGAGGCTTCCCGAGGACACAACTTCGATGCCAGTGTTCTTCTCCTCTGTAATTTGCGTCTTCTCGGTGTCTTTGCATGACATGGGTGGGCTGCAGTAATTAAACAGTCGAGAATGAGTGAAGTCAAACCCACATAAGTTTCAGGTCTAGCATATGAGCCAGAAGCCCATTATCGCGCCATTAAAAGGTAGGGGATGATAGGACTGTTTTAATCTTACTGTTACGGCAGCCGACTCAGGCGATCAGTCATCTACAAAATGAGCGTCTCCGTAAATGGTCTTGCAAACATCACGTGCAAGGTATCAACCAGGTATGGTGGTACCCGCCAGGTAGCCACACTGTATGTTGGTACCTTCCAGATTGGTGTCGTGTATGAGTTTGCCGTGGAAGTTAGGCACATGGAATGAGTTGTCGGTCAGGTAATTGTCAGATATGGTATTAACATGAGGGTAGCGATTGATACATGACGTCGGCTGGTCACTCAATGGTATTGTACCGCATGGACAGTATCTCGATGAGGAGCTCTTCAGCGCTGTCTCTGCCACAACTGGCATACCTCAAGCATAATGTCTCCCATTGTCCTCGCCACCGTAGATGTTCGTCGAAATAACTTCAAGTTTGTCGTTGAGTCGGGACTCGGGGGACGTTGAGTCGAGTCCGTGCTTGGCTCGGGATTCGGAATTTCCAAAATTAGGTAATATCATGTGATCGCGTTGATAAGATGACGCGACACTTTTGCCAGTCCCGATTTCCATTCTTTCCCCCAACTACCACCACCCCTGTGACCTGACCATCCTCGCGCTTCTCTCATATAAGGAGAGCCCACGAAACTCCTCCATTAGTTCAAGAAAGCCATCTTCTGGACAACCTCGTGCGTTTGACGACCTCTCCACCCCCAGAGCTGATTTCCACAAAATCTAGATCTTCGTTGAAACTGCGCATTAATAGTGCCCCTGACCGAAATTACAAGGCGACGTGGTATGTATGCATCTATCTATCTCATTATCCACCCAAGCTCATGAGGATATCGAGTCGATCCAGTGAATACTTGGGCATTCGGCTCCGAGGGGGGGAGCGCTTCGCCGCTTCAGGTATGTGTTTATATGCACTATTTTCGTCATGTATCTTGTGAACTGGTTTTGATATAGTGTTTATTCCCATAAACTATTACCTTCTGGCGCCTACCTAGGATCGTGAACTTTACAGAGTATGCATTGTGAATCTTGCTCTCAGCTATTGTCACTCACACCATCTTGATGAACAGGAGGCAACTTTAGGTATGCAGGAGACAGACGGTGAACCGAATTGGCGAGTCGCCCCTTCTTTTCACTATCTGCAGTTTCTCACACATTGACACACTCAGCCCCGCGCGCGTCACGAACTACAACGGCCCGCCACTTGGTCTACATCAGGGATCCGTACAGAAAATGATCTACGAGTATCTGGCCAGATCGGGCCATCTTTCAGGATCTAACTGATCATTATGATGGCTGGTTAGATCTGGGTAGATACTGCATGCTGGGCTTGACGATTTCACCTATGAATATCAATGTTATGAACCACATCCAGCCCATCCAGTTGGTCCCATAGCTCCACTGTACCATATT
>JABCKT010006532.1:0-61555 GCA_018858115.1 Tephrocybe rancida
TGCAAAGCCTTCATTTGAGATTTCGAAGCAAGCTGCAATCATAGAGGCGCTTGCGGCTTGATATGTGCCCAACTGACATCATACACAGGTTCGCCAATTGATCTTGGCGCTTTTTGCATGCATATTAATTGGGCCTGACGGGGAATGCCACTGCCTGGGCAGTGTCCAAAAGTACAAGGGTCATCGCACGATTTCCCAGGCTTCTCTGATGCACCTGGAAGTGTTAAGTCCCCATTAGAAATGGCGGTCAAAATGGTCAAAAATTTGGCTGTACCTAACTGCTCGTGGGAAAAACTTCGGAGATATGTTTTTAGGCGTATTTCATCTTTCTGAATCTGAATCTGAACTTCGTTTGGCCCAATTTTTTTCCCTTCCTGAGATATCAGATTTGTCGTGTTTGCTTGTCCACGACTGTAATTGTACATATTTTATTGAATACTCATGAGTATACTCGTAAGTACTTGCATGATCCATGGGAAATCAATACCCATGAGTACTCATGATACTCGTGAGTATAATACTCGTGGATCCGAGTATGACTTTTGGATGTGCAAATACTTGCAAGTAAAGTCCGAGTCGACTCATGAGTCGACTCGTGCTATGCCTTATATAGGATACATACGGAAAACATAGGGATTCCATATGGGTGATCATGAGATTTTGATATGATCAAAATCCATATAGGATCCTATTGAGATGGTCCAGCTGTGTATAGGCTTCCCATTGCCTCATTCCAACCAGAAAGACTCTCCTCATACAACCCCCCATCGCATTTCTATGTGTGTACAGTGTGATCAACCATGCCTCTCTACCACACATCTCCCCCACTTCCAATGCACACAGACACCCAATTTCCAATTATCAACACCTTAAGACGAACGGACCCAAGCCTACCGCCTCCGTCTGTCCTGCCTTCAAATCTGCTGCCAGATATCCACTGCATCCCTCCACTGCCCTGTGCCTGGCCTTAGGCCTCCTGGATATCGCTGGGCACCGAGCTTCGCCGCGACCATGCTCCTCGCTCTCACATTGACCCGCACACCAACGCGGGAAAGATCGATTGAGCGCCGTTGCTACGGACTAGCAGTCGAGAACAAGCATGGGGGTACATAAGGACGCTTGAGGGCGAGACGAGAAAGGGTGATTGCCAGCTAGATGAAGCTGCCACCATGCGGCCGAAGGCTCTAACTGCGGGTATGTCCTACTTTGTTCCTGCTGCTGAACTTATCACCCAAACCTGTACAGTTGTCCACACCTTCGACGACTGAAAGCTCAGCGTAGTGAGTACATCTTGTCCCTTGCCCTCTCCCCTGCAATATGCTTAAATCTTCTGCAGTATCACCTTACAGTAAATCATGCAGGCGACTGAACGTTTTCGTTGATGGCTGAGTGTGTTTTGGATGGAGCATCAAGCATCGAGGCCGCATCGCAAGGTATGAGGATACCCCCAACACCGTACCCTATGCCGAACTAATTATTTGACACTCAAGTCAGCCATGTCCCCAACCGCCGTGTCAATCAATCTTCGTGACCTGTGGGTATTTGGTCTATCGCATCATTCACTGGCCTTCAATTCGCCACCCGAACATCTTCCCAATCCCGGCCCTGGAGCTACACACCTTCAATTGTCGCCCTTCCTCACACGAACCTCGCGTCGCCGACGCGATACTACGGGGGCGCGGGATGTTGATGCCGTGAGGCACCCAAGGCCCTGCAGTCTCGGACAATGTTCGAGGGAGCCAAGTCCAACGATCACGTTTTGAAGAAGAGGCTCCATTCGAGAACGAGAACTCCCTCGACATTTCCACTCAACACTCGAGGTTTTTTTTGTTGCCCAGGACATTGCATCGAAGGGAACAGTATACCCAGGCACACTGGGAGGAGCATGTCAGGAATTTTATTGTGGTTATAAAGAATCCGTACGTCAACATTCCGTCTCCGCTGCCTTCCTCGCACCAAGTTAGATTTTTCTAGCAGTAACCAAAACTGAAAGACGGGGCTCCTCATTCTCATTCGTTGTCAGATATTCGGCCTATGCGAATTCCCCTCACAATCGACTTTTTGATTCCCCTGCGGACCCAGACGATTGTATGATGTGGTGCAGGGTGCAGGACAATGACGCTCGACACAGCGCCTTGACTCGACCTCAGAGTGACCGGGCTCTTCATGCCCGCAAGGCGCTCCCGGTGCTGATGCGTACAATACCCTTCGGCCCATCTCGAATACTCATCACGCACAAAGTGTCCTCAGTGCGCCCCGCCAGTACTCAAAAGTGCCGTCATGAAATGTACCGGAGTTTCCGTCTGCGAGTATCATGACCTGATCCATTATGGGGAGGGCTTTGGCCCTATAGCGGTGCAAGAGGAATACTGGAGAAAGGCAAGTCGTGGGGTGATTGCTGGTCAGGACGAAGAGTCGCGAGATGAGAATCCTTTGTAACTGGACGCGCACATGTGGTCTTGGTTCATGGTTTTATCGGCACCCCGTCACCAAGGCGTCACGCATCTGGCTCCACCACACTCTCCCTTTGAATTCCCATGTAACCCAGGAGGCCACTCTATATTGTCAAAACTTTCTGTGTCTCGTCACGATCTGTGTTGACATTTGATGGAACGGCACTCGGGCATCTCATGCTGCTCCCAACTATGCACCTTATGATGGAAGGCCTTCCTCGATGCACAAACATCTTTGGACATGGAGCAAAGGTTAATGGCTCCAGAGCGGAGGAAGGAGGCAAGGAAGGAACAAACAAAGTCTGCCTTCAACCCGGTGAGCAGGAATCGTCACATTTCCTCGAACAAGTTTCCTAACCGGCAGCTGGATTATACAGCTTTAAGATCATACCGCTCGCGAGGTAGAAGACTCTGTGCCCCGCTTACTTGCCAGCAAGCGCCTCAAGCCGCAGCAGCTCGCACGATTTGGCATAAGGACATCGCACGGGATACACAGCGACCAAGATGGGCGAGGTACGTGGCTACGTGAGTCTCCAGAAAGCTAATCTCATTAAGTGTTCCTAAGTCCACTCACCAATGTGAACATTATCGCCTCCCAGTACTGCTCGTGCCAACAGTCCCAGTGGTCCTAACACTATGGATCATCGTTCGCCCCGACTATCCTCGCAACACCTCATGGCTGCATCGATGGCCACTGCTGTCCTGTCAACACCCTTTCAAGCTCGACTCTCGAAGATTTGCTGGATGCCGACTTGCAGACGAGACTCAACACGTACAGACGGTGCTGGTGTTATGTCAGAACCCATGGAAGAGATCACTGTAGCAAAGTCCCTCGATGCGCCCTGAAGTTCTACCTTCACTCTACCTTCACTCGGAAATCGCATTGATCCTCTCTGTCCATATGGGCGTGCCATGTAACGATCCCGTCACTTATATCGACCACCGACTCTTGTTCGCCCCCGACGCAGCGGCCTGAACAAGCCGGGAGCACGTGCGGAATGCAGACGCGGCGCGACAAATCAAACATGTTGGATGATGTGGAACGCAACCAAACCAAGTGTCGCTCCTCGACACTCCGGCACCGACCATTCTCAAGCGACAGATGAGGCTCCCTATACATGTGGACGATACTGGTGGATTGCCGAGCGAAGCACCACCCATTGCCATTGAAGACGTAACTCAAACGGATACGTACACGGCCTCGATGGTCAGCTGTGGAGCCCCAAGTGAGAAAGAAGAGACTTGATCGGAGCCTCTTCCCTGAAGTCTCACTCATCCCTCTCTGTCCTTGTCGGCGTGCCCAAATGTGATCTTGCAGCCATATCCCAAGCTAGCAGGTGTTCGACATTCTCCGCCCAGTTTTTGCCAGGATTCTCTCAGGGCACGAATGTACCGTCAATGTGTTCCTCACGCACGGGATCGTCTACATATGTCAAGGATACCGATCCAGTCTTGCCCACCATACTGAGCTTTCCCCTTACTACGATATATCATTGCAATCGCCGTCGTACACTCCCCGCCCGCAGATGATCCTAATCCGATGCGCGTCAAAGGGCTCCCAGCAATGAGCGGTTCTCTATATCACCCTCAGACTCGGATAACCTCCAACACGAAGTCACGGAGTGCTCGACGCTACGCCCCGATCTCCCGTGACGCACATACCACGCACACCCTTCCTGACCTCTACGACCCTCGTCGCTCGGCAGTTGAGTCTGTCGCATTGCGGGTGTCATGTGCCTCTACGCCCTCGTTTTTGGCCTCTATGGATGCGAAGACAGGGAGACATGCAAACGGGCGGAGGTCAGCTCAACGCCGGGACTATCGCCTTCTGCTAACATTTGAATTAAATAGACTCAGTCCTGCATTGTGAGGATGATATTCTCTTCGTTGCATTAATAGATTGCATGGCCTTCCAGACAATCCAGCGAATTCTCGCTGACAAGTCCTCGCTCCTCGTTCCAGGTCGTAGAGGACAGGATTAGTTTGGGGAAGACATGGCTGGGGTACCTCACGTAGACAAATAGAATGGTCGAATAGCAATAAACCATTTTTCAAATAAATTCATGAGGTGAGACGAGCAGACCTGGTCAACGTCGACTCCGACGAGTCGATGCGGAGTGCGAACCTGCTTGATGATGACAGCTTCATCGACTTTTCGTCGAATTCTTCCACAGATACGAGAATGCTCATAAATCTCTGACAGTGGAGACCGGGTGAGACGAGATGAGGGATTATGGTATGTGCAGTCGTCTTCATGGCGCCTCTAGCGTAGCTCACTCATTCATTGTTTTCATAGATTAAGATACCTATTTACAACACGTCTGCGAACCCACGTCTGCCACAAAGCGCCAACATCTTGCATCCCTCCAGCTTCCACGCTCCAAGATTTCATATTCATTATCATCGCTACGCGAGTTTTTCAGTTGGCATGGTCTCGCGTACCCCCGCCTCCACCCCCACCGAATTGCCTGCACCGCGTGCTTGACTACAACTTACAAGCTTCCCACCGCTTCGTCCCGCCTGTAAAACGTTCCTTGTACGACCCTCGTCACGAATGCATGCGTCAAACCTTGTCCCTCTCCGGCTGATGATTCATCTCTCCGAACTCGCCACGGTCCACATCCACGGTCCTCCAAGTCGCTCTAGCGTAAAGACCCCCTACGAGAAGCCCGTGCGCCGATGTCCCATTCCTGCCGCCCTCGTTGCGCTAATCCAAATATTTCTTCCCCAGTGACAGGACCGGAAGAAACCAAAAGACTACGCCCACCGGTCCTCTCGGGGCTTCTCAATTCCCCTGTGGGCCCAGCCAAGCTATACATTACGGCATGGGGTGTGAGCAGCACGACGACTCTCCCGATTACCCTGCGCCCGGATTGTAGAGTTGGACTGCGCTTGGCCCGGGCCTTTCCATGCATGCTAGTGCTTCTGCATCCCTGTATACAGTCCCACCTCAGTATTTTATCACGCCCATCTCCTCGTCCATCTAGGGTCCATTCTTTGATAATACAATGGACTCCTACATCCATACCATTCAAGAGCACATTCCGCCCTGCGACTACTTTTCAACCCAGTCATCGACTCGCCCTCCAGATTTATTATCCGACCACTGCTCCAACCCAGCTCGAGATGACGGACAAGCTCTCGCACAACTCCCTAGATCGACACCCCTACGGAACGTTGTCACCATCAGATCTGTGCATATCTCAACTATGAGACGAAGGCCTCGTCGCGGTCATAAGTATTCCAGCACTGTGGAGTTGAGAGCGCTTCAAGTACACGTTCAGAGCGAGGTGATAATAGGTGATCGACAGCTGTACTCAATTGAGGGAGTCAAAGTGTGGATATGTGCTGCTTCTTTTCATTTTGAAGATGTCCAACACCTTCTGGGAATGTTTGTCTTTCGTTAGGCCTGGCAGGATATGTATACCCCAGCCACCAGGCCTTATCCGAACAACCGTCGCGGAGGCGAATTGGACAAATCGGGCCATTTATGCAGCAGATGTATAGGTCTACAAACCTCAGTACCAGACAACAAACCACCTCTCAACAAATACTATGTCCACTGGTAAGCGCCTTTCCTCGAGTTTTCGATCCACACAAGTCAGGGCTAACAATAACTTTTTTACTCCTCCAGGCGCAAAGAGCACGGACACGGATGCTAATAGTGATGTACCAATCAATGTTGGCTTTGGAGCGTTACAGGTCAGCAGTATTCAGCCTCCTATGTGTGACGATTTAACCTCGCACTCATAGTTGCGCGGTTCCTACAATCTCACCACCCTGAACATATCTCTCAAGCTCTACGCCCAATATCCGATAATGGGGAGATCCACAGTCGATACCCTTGAAGGGGATCTCCAAGAAGGCTTTACCACCAAGGTGGATAAGAATATGATTACGGGAGACGTTGGTTTGAGATTGGATGGGGAGCAGATCATCTGCGATTTTGATGTTAACTTTACGAAGACTACAGGGCCTTTTAAACAGTTCCCATCCATCCCTATTGGCGCGATATGGTCAGTTTTCCCATCGATGTATCGACGGCGCCATCACTTATTGACGCTTTTCTTGCAACAAATATACTATGTTTATATTGCGCGTTGTTCAAGTCGTTCATTGTGTATTGATCACACAAATATCTGCGAATCATACATGAGATTTTGTGCTTGGACCATGATTTCCGCCCCTCGAACGAACAAGAACTGTCTTAATCTGCGCGACGCCTTCAATTCCATACCATTTGCGAGGCACCGCATTGCCCTCAATCCAGCCCGTCTGGTGTCCAATTGTATTGAGGGTGGTTATCCAGTCGATTTTTGTGCTCAATACAACCCTCGGGGACTACAAGCTTAAAGTAAGCCTATACGTACAGTCTTATGTAGGGAGATATCAAGCTTCCGTGCTGTTTGGGGAGCGGGGGTAAATCGTGGAGTTGCGCATGAGGTCCGGGGGAGGTGCATACCAAACAACAAGCAAAAGCGATGGGTCTGGTCTCTTGGATTTGCCATGGAGAGGTGCGTAAAGCTCAGAATGTTACACACGTTTGGACCCTAATCATCCGCAATAGGTTCGAAGTGTGGGCCGATTCCTTGACTCCAAAAGACGCCAGCCAACCTGCGTAGATTTCTTACCTCTTAACGTTCTCATGGTATGCCTTTGTGCAATCTAACTCGCTTGGTGTATCTCATTGTCAAAGGTCTGGCACATATAGATGTTGAACCCTAGGTATTATGTTGAATGTTTTTCGCATGCCTGTCCGGAGTATGACGTCTCCCCCGTGAAGATGGTATGCCGAAGACTGCACCCGCCCCCATATGCTAAAGAACCTGGCTGCGGCTGAGCATATACTTTCAACGGCACTGGTAAATGCTTCCTTTTTCCATACTGAAGGACGGAAGGCTGTCACTAATTTGCCCTCCAGACCATGCCTAGATTGTGGGAGACACTTACCAACGATCCGTCCGATTCTCGGTCACAGTTCTGGCGTTCTAGGGCGAATGGTAGCTAGAAGCTTTGACGCTATGGAAGACGCCGATATACATGGCGTCAAAACAATCGCATGCCCCCTGTGCCGCAAGCTGCGTGAGGCACGTACGCCACACGCGCCATGCTCATGCATTTATTGATATCACGGTATTTTTGAAGCCTTCGTAAGCGTCGATGGCTGGGTTTTTTTCAGGACTACTACAATATTGCGTGCTGTTCGACGACCTATCATATCAACTGGAACATGCTCGCACTTCGCAAGTTTGCGGAAGACCTCGTCCGAGAGGATGAGGGGGCAAGAGGGGGCAAGACCATACCTTGCGTGAGTTTCATCATTTCGAATAACTGTTTTGCGCTTATATTTATGGCTACCAGTGGCACCATTCGTACCTTGCAAACTAGTGCTGACCTTTCGCGTGCATGGTAATCAGGAGCAGGTGTAATCTACTCACGCTCTCCGGCGTCCTGCCGAAGCTCCTAATAAAGAGGCGTGGATAAAGAACATCATTGACAGGTCTAGTGTCAGTTACACGAATATGACCTGGCATTTTCCGGTGAAGATGCGGGAGACGCAGGCCATTGTATAGTCCTTGTTGTCTCGCATATTTGTCAACTCTGATAAAATGTCTGTCGTCTGGCAGACTCGACAGAATGCCCTCAGCGTATGGTGTCCGTAGTTCGTTCTCCGTTAACCTAGTTGGTGCAGTGAGTTAGAATAGGTTACGACTCGTCTATTTCAGCACTCACAAAACCATCAGGCCATTCGGCAAGGTTCGTTCGTAAGGAAAATGCAAGGCCTGAACTAGATGGACTCCACCTTCTTTGATGACCTGAATGATGAATTGTTCTCGAACATGCCATCGGTACCACGGGTTAGTCTATTTCGCTTAACTTGCGTGACGATCACCATTGACCCACTTTATGAATTTCTCGACCTTATGGCGGCAGCACCTGTCGTTCCACGGACCAACACTA
The DNA here is from genome assembly GCA_018858115.1 of Tephrocybe rancida. Lineage (NCBI taxonomy): Eukaryota > Fungi > Basidiomycota > Agaricomycetes > Agaricales > Lyophyllaceae > Tephrocybe > Tephrocybe rancida. The sequence continues at coordinate 8,415 of JABCKT010006532.1, forward strand.
GATATCGACCTTGCATGCCACACTCACGAATTGCTAGGAGAAACTATAATACCGACATGCCTGAAAATTGTCGGCAGATATGTGTAAGTACGTTCTTCACCTTATCCTCGACATCGCCACACTGCCCATGGTTCTTCGAAATCAACGAGAAGCCAAATGTCTCAACAATGGTACGTTCGCTGCTGACCAAAAGAGCAACCAGCAAGGGATGTACTGCCTAGATTAATATTTTATTCAAGCTGACAGCTACACGAGTCCTTGGAAAGGAACTCACCATGAGAGCCACATATAAACACCACAAAACGGTGGTCATGACATCCGGAAGTGGGATAAAAAATATTACGACATTAAAGACCTGTTTATTGATCGCATCGGACAGCATTGTCAGAGCGTAGGAGTGAACCAGTCGGAGGCCGGGCTGATAAGTACAGCCTATCGATTGACATGACGCCCCTCCACATTTTAGCCTCGCCTCCTCTCCCCTCTCAACCTCAACTCACCTCCATTACATTGAAATACAAAGTCATACGCCTTCGTGGACCACGAGAACGAGAAAGAGAGAAGGAAAGATTCACATAGGACATGGAACACTCGAGCTTGATGCGTCGACGACAAAGTCGGGGGCGAAGTGATCACCGTGGCCATTGCCGGACCATGGCTCGTCGACTTGCTTGATTCCACTGGCCCGATAAATAACGGATCCGTCCCCCGTCTAATATTAACATGGTTCTGTGAGATATGTGTTACAAGTTCTATGTAGAAGGACTGAAGAACCCTGCTTCGTGTGCCAATGAATAAAACATTGAACTCTTCTTTGCCAACAGTGTTGCTGGCCGGTCGAGCTCCGCAACCTGAGAAATTCAGACGGACATCCCAAACAATACAAGAGCTAGCTCGCTGCTTACCTTTCCGCCATCCATAACCAGCACACGATCCGAGTCGATGATGGTATTGAGCCGATGCCTGTACGTTTCTTCAGAAAAACAGTGGCGCATGCAGCCGCAATCAATACATACGCAATAATAAACATTGTTACGTCTGCAAAGGCAGGGCCGCGAATGATTTCCTGAATAGCCTGATCTGTGTCCAGGTCAACGGCAGATGTCGCTATGATGATGTTTGTTATGAACATCGATCATTGAACAGATATAGGCGCGAGGAATACTCACCTTCGTCTAAAACCAATATCTTAGACTGAAGGCTCGTCAGCTATTAGCTCAAATGGAAAATCTCCAGAATCCCGTACCTTGCGGAGTAACGCACGAGCAAAGCACAATAGTTGCCTCTGCCCAGAGGAGAGGGAAGACCCTCCTTCCCGCACTGGTGCGTCCAGACCTTGTGGCAGGGTGTCGATGTATTCTTTCAGATGTGCCTGGATATCCGCTCAGCAAGATGCTCCACTCATCAAATTGACTTCTAACCTGGCTCAAGGCAATCCAGATATCCGCATCACTATGTTCCCCTACGGGGTCGATATTTTCTCGCAGAGTGCCCCCAAAGAGATCGGGGGATTGGGGAACGATGGAGATGTTGGAACGGACTGTGATTGAAATTAATTAGGTCGTTGGTAAGCCCTGATTCCCAAACCGAGTGGAGAAAAACACGTACGATCGTGTAGGCCAACCTTCGTGATGTCTACAGAGTCGATGAATATAGTTCCCTCCACGGGTTCGATAATACGGAAGAGAGCGAGAAGAAGCTGCACAAGATATGGGCAGTGTGGCTAGTCATGCATGGTATATACTGACAGAAGATTTTCCAGCACCAGTTCGACCACAGACACCGATCTTTTCTTTAGGAATCTGTCAAGCATCAATGTAAGCTCATGAATTCTCCGATTAAAATAGAAGTCCTTACAATGACGAATGAAATATCCTTCAAAACGAGTTCAAGTTCTGCGCGGTATCTTGTTGAATATTGTCTGCAGTTACTGTGGTCAGGATCAACTCTGCAACTGTACAAAATAACAACGTTACCGAAATTCGACCTGGCCGTGCGACGGCCACACGCCGGATGGTTTGGTTTCAGGGATTTCAAGAGGCGCCTCTGACTGGACCTCAGTTTGATGAAGTATTCGTTCAACACTGACAATGTTCTGCTCGAATTCGCCGGTTGTCCTGATAGCGTCACTCTGGATTTGATCCATAAGAAGAACTGAACTGAGCCACAGAGAAAGAGTTGAACGTACAAGTGAGGACGTCATGTTTAGCGTATAAGATAGCACCAGGCCAACTAGCCCAGCATCTACTCCAGCGGTGACCAACGCCCTCACCGCTAGCACTGCAACGACAAGGGTGATCACGGCACCGACCAATTCGAGTCGTACAGCAAGCCATCGATTGACATAAATAGCCGCAACGTAGCATCTGTGGTTCCGGTCAATTCGGCGCCCGTTTGCAGAGATGAAGAGTGGTTGCTGATTGAAAGCCCTAATGGTCGAAAGGCCTGCGAGAGACTCAGAGAACCATGCAAAGATCGGAGTACGTGATACAGCGTCCAGGCGTTTTAAGTCGCGAATTGTGGCCAAGTAAAATCTGGAAACAAGCGTGAATGAGTAGACGATACAGACGAAGGGTAACACACCTCATGACGTAACTATAGAAGAAGATGAACGGTGCCAAGGCAATTACGAAAGGAGGGAAGTTGACACAGATGATGACGAGTATCGCGACACACTCAACGAGAGCGCGGCTCGTGATCGTAATAAGCGCACCGAACATCTGATCCACGATGTATGTATCACGCGAGAACAGATTGAGGATTCTGTTTCAAGTGAGGCTGTCAAAATTGTACATTGATGGTCCATTTTGGGTATACTCACCTGCCAGTAGGTGTCAGTTCAAAGAAGCTCAGAGGAGCCCGCATAAGTGAATCCAGCATCTGGAGTATACCGATGAAGTGAGCATTGTATATACTTCACAAGATGGACTACGCACCCCATTGTGAAAGTACCTAGAGCACCTCGCCGTACAGACACGCAACGTCAATCCCGCAATCACTGAAATAATGATTGATGACATGGATAATACCCCGTAAACGACCAAGTCCTGCATCATGGATTGATTACTCCCAGCCTCTCTGTTATGTTCTCCCAAGTCGCGCAAGGCAAGGCTGGCAAAAATCGACACAGCTTGCTGTAGACTAGTTGCCAAGAAGAAGCACAAGAGTCCAACAATCGAAGACGCCCCAATATATCGCTTGTAGACATGAAGTTTGACATGGCCGTGCTCTTGGTGTTCCTTGCTGAGTCCGGTGGATTCTGTGACGCACATAGGAGGTAGCCGATCGATACGAGCCGTGGCAAAGCTCGTCCTGTGGCGGAGCTTTTTATGAGTGGAGCCGGCCCCTTCCGACGATTCGACTTTGTCGACAAGTTCTGCTTCCCCAAGTATCGCACTGCCACTGGCCGATGGTGTTAACACACCAGAGCTGCTCGAGCCATAGTCAATGCTAGAAGTCTTGCGTTTTAGACAAGGATGAATTACGCAGGAGATTTTGAAAGGAACACACATAAGCCTGGATAATGCACCGTTGGTATTTGATACAATATCATCATACGAGCCATTCTGGAGGATAATACCACGACGTATGTAGACGAGTTGGTCGAATTGCTTCAAGAACGCGATACTGTTGGTGACGAGGATCCGTGCCTTAGTTGCGAGCAATCCATGAGGTCCGATGACATTATCTGCATGTAAGGAGTTGAAGGAACAGTAATCCGGAAGTGAGGGGCCACTTACCAAAGACATGTCGTGCAACGTGACTATCTAAGGCCGCAAGGCAGTCATCGAGAAGCACTCTGCACAAACGTCAGGCATCAGGGCCAGTCTCTTGCACACGGGAAAACAATGGCGTACAAATCAGCTCTAGCATAAACGGCACGAGCAAGAGATATCCGCGCCTGTTGTCCACCGCTAAGCTAGATACAACATAAGCATTGAAACTGTGAAAACAAATGTGCCAACAACTCACAGTGATACCTGCGCGAACCATCAGCTTTCACTTGGGAACCTGAAATCACAGGGAACCTACCTTTCTCCCCGACTTCGGTGTGATCACCCTGAGGGAGCAGTGCCAAATCCTCTCTCAGCGCACAGGCTATGCAAAAATAGTCAGAGGTGCGCGATTTGGAGTGCAACATACAGTTTGCTTACCATCAATGACCAAATTATAGAACATATCGTCATACTCATGAGAGAACAAGATGTTTTCACGGATGGTGGCAGACAAGATCCTTGAATTCTCAATTAACCACGCGCTCCACTTGGACATTCTTGACGGCAACGTACCAAGGGTTCTGAGGTGCATAGGCGATGGAACCCGGAAGGACAACCTGGCCCTCCTTGCGCGTCATCTGGCCAATGATTGCTGACAACAAGCTCGTCTGCGATCGTGTCAGTCGAGACGTCTTCACATTCCACCGAAGCGACACACCTTCCCAGCCCCGACAGACCCGAGAACGCCAAAAAGATCGCCTTTCTTAACCAATAAGTCGATCTTTTCCAATGTTGGTACAACTGCATTCTTCTCCCAAGCGAAGTCCGCATCTTTGATGAAGAGGACCTGTCAAGGGTCATGTCTAAGTTTACTCGTCAAATCATAACCTGCATACTTACCTCGTCGCCACGTTTGAGGGGGGTGGGCGCAGTAACAAGCCTTCTCATATCGTGCTGTAATTCCCCTGCGTTCAAGAACTCCGACACCCGTTTGACGGATACAATTCCTTCGATGATGCTTGACGTGACTTGACCGATCTGGCCCCGATAGAATGTGAGCAACAGACATAACTAACGCATTCAACACACACCATAATAAAAGGAGATTGTAGCAAGAGGAACAATGTCATAGCAGGAAAGATTATATCGGGCGTTAACGGTTTTGACGATACAGCAGCAGCTACTGCAAACGAAGCTAGAGCAGCGAGTGTAGGGATGCACCTCCAGATAAACAGGTTGTATTGCTTAAGGGGAGGAAATGGGCGTCAATGTCGAGATATAGATCAATGCGAAGAACGAGGCCAACCCAGGCAAAGGCATGTTGCTTGAGCGTCTTCAGCTCTTGATTGTCCCTGACTTCTAACAGTTTCTTGGTGAAGCTGTATTCCCAAGCGTACAGTTTGATGCTTAGCGTAGTCAAATGAGTGTTCGCCTGATCGCAGAGCTATAAATCGCTAACCTCTTGATGTTAGCGAGCAACTCGCTCATGAGACGAGCGCGTTTATCGCGGATTTTCATCAACTTTGCCTGGCTCCGCTGAATGACCTGCATCATGACTGTCCCGTTCACCAAGATATGATATATTAGTCATGATAGGCGACGGGAAGTCGTACGACGTACATGTATTCAGAGGAATAGAGATGATCATTATCACAACAATTGGAAGAGCGGCCCAGCCGAGAAGATTGTACAGCGAGGCAAATGCGAGGGTAATCTACTCAGTGATAAAACCAATCAACAGACGACGAGCACAAAACTTGGAAACAACGCACCTGGACCGGGCCAGATATCACCAGGAGCCCGTGTGTGCACAGGTCCTGGAGTCTGGTCGCATCGACAGACATCAAATTGACAATATCACCCGAGGCGCGTGTACGTTCGTCGTTTGAGAGAACAAGAGCCTTTGCATATATCGCAGTGACAAGGCCAGCGCGAACGCGCATGCTGGTTCGGGAATGTCAGTAAAATCCTGCCTCCTTCGGATATCACTTGACATACCCTGTTTCAAGTGTGCGTTGGAAGTACTAGAATCAATGGGAGACAAGCGTCAGTCGACAGTAACGGACAAGATCATGTTAATAACTCGTACACACCTGATTTAAAGCCACTGTTTGCGCGATCGAAACTGCAAACATGAGAACGGATATGACGAACCCCTGCAGGCCCTCGGAGCCATCCGGCGAGTCTTTGTAGTGTCCCGTCTGATACCGAGACATAAACGATAGCAGCCAGCGAAGCAACTGTGGCTGCAGGAGAGCCAAACAGTCATGGAGCACCTTCAGAACAGCCGCAACGGCGTAGGGTTTGCCATACGACACAAATAGTGCCTTCCACAGCGTACTGTTCAATGATTATTTGAGAATAAGAGAAAATTAGGGTGTCAGTTGGAAAAGTACTTACTGCTTCGTCAGCACATCTTGAAGGTTCTTGCCAAGGTGCTCGGATTCATCGTGGGCCCGTAGGGGTGGGATGTCAGATTCGGTGATTAACTGTGACGCCCCCTTCTTCATGAGTGGAGTAATCCATCCAGAGGTCTATAAACTGGTCAATGATCCCTCGGGGATAATGACATGGTATGGTCATACCCAGACGGTAAAAATGTTAGCTGTATCGAGCGGATTTTTCGTATGCAATTTATTCGCAAACTCGGCACCATATTCAGGTCCAAGGCATTCAAGTGCGAACGAAAGAAATCCCAATCCCCCCACGACAGACTTGAGGGCAAGGACGACACCGGTGTCGAGCCCCATCGTGAGGGTTGTTCGTACCCAAACTGCCAGCCCGACTAGATAGAGCGGCCAGAAGACAAGAAGCACAGAGGAGGAGGTACGCGTCTGCGTGTGATTGAGGTAGGTTAAAGTGATAGCAGACCCGAGGGCGAGGGGTTCGACGATGTAAGAGTAGAAGACACCGGGGACGGTTGCACGGATCATGAGAATATATGTAATGTTTGAGATGCTGGCGATAATTGACGCGCCTAGCAGTACCTGGTGGACACGAGGTCAGCAATATCTATCACAGCAATGGCGTAAAACGATTCTACCAGTTTTGTCCAGAGCAAGGACAAGCTTTTGCCAGTGTGCGACGAACCCTGCAAGAATCTGTCGGATGATAGAGCCAAGGACCTGTACGTCGCGAGAAATAGCAGAGCACCGAGCAGCGATGAGAGAACGACGCCCTCTTCAAAACATAACGTAGCGTCAAACACGCGGAGACGCGAGACGATGTGCCATCCCTCAGGATCGCGACAGGTCGCCATATTACATGAGTGAGAAACGTGCAACGTTGGCGAGAAGTGTAGACGCCATCACATCAATTGTTCGTCCGGCATCTAAGTAGTTCCGCCGCTCGTTGAGACTTTTCGAAGGGTCAATTTTCATTATTTTGAGTGACTTTGGGTGACTTGTGGACATGTCTAAGAGCTCTGGCAATGAAATTTCGGTTCATTTTGTGCTGGAACGTCGTCTCGAGAGCAAAACGAGCATTTCCCGGAGTTCCAAAATAGTCACGTGATCGGATCGCGTCAACTTAATTGGGCACCGTTCACCGCCGGGGGAGGAGGGTCGTCTAAGTATGGGTTGGCGGAAGACTCGAAAAGGCCAAGCCGGTAAATAAAATATATTTCCTGGTCCATGTTGTGTTCAAACTCGAAACATCGGTTGGGAAAAGATGGAGCACCTCAAAGCTACATACAAGCTGGTCTGCATTTGATCCAAATGCCCCAATATCTAACAATCCCACGACTCCTGCCACATCTGCCCTCCAGCCATCCAGGACACTGTTCAGTTTGTCGCCATCAATGTCGGTTGAAGGACGCGACGGTAATGCGGGATCAAGCCCTTCTACAATGGCTTCGGCCCATACTTTGACGATGACAGGCCGCGGATCGCATTGAGGAGATGAGTCTCAGAAGGACTCAGTCTGGGGGTGTCGAATTGATAAATTCCGTATGTGTTGTCGCGCAGTACCGAAATCCATACTAAATCCAGGATTCGTCGCCTAAACCCAATATCCAGTGCATACGCCGAAGGCTCCGTCCGCCTCCCTAGCTTCCATATCCTCGCCAACGTCATCTTCCTGACCGCACAGCACATCTTCAACCCCAATTACCTTCCAAAGAATGAGAAACATTCTGGACCACCACAACAGGGCGCGGATTCGACCCCATTCCTGACACGCGCAAACACCAGTCTAAGTCCTTCCCGTGCCCGTCGTGCAGGCAGGTTATATGACCACACGTATGTCCACCCCCTTGACTCCTCGCTCACTGACGCTTTAATGGAATAAGCAGCGCATATGAACGCCAACGGGACTCGATACCTGCCACCACAACTTCCGCACCATCCACGCTGTGGTCCACCGCCCGTCTACGTGCCGCCTCCCTGTCCTTATCAGGCGCCATACGATCGCATGTCGGAAGTTTGTGGACGACCTCATGCGGGAGGGGAGCGGCATGTGTGTTGCTTTGGCGTACATTCTTTGCCCTTTGCCTGAATGACACTCATACACGTGGGTAGTGGGAGCATCGGTCAACCCGTCCCGCCGATTCAACCATCGCCTAAGATATTAAAGCCGCCTTCCTCAAAGGGGCGTACTTTAAACGCTGGGGCGATCCGATGACCGATGGGTGGACTACCAACACACCGATAATGCAAATCCCGGACAGAGCGGGAAGACACTTGAAACCAACTGCACAGTCGACCTTGGATGTACCGTCGCGGAGACTAGGCTCAACAGCTTCGGTGCGGGCTTCAACAATGCCGGTGGAGGGGTGTTTACGACACAGATTCACGTCACAGGAGTGTATAGCTGGTTCTGGAGTGTAGGTCGGTGTCTTTACAAACGCCGATCTTATGCTGATATCATTGGATGCAGCGGCCGGATATCCCTCCCTCCATTAAGGAAATGACGTCTACGTCGAGCATGGATACGACGACATGGGGAATGCCTTCGGCTTCGTACCCAGCCACTGCGCGTAATTTCACAGAAGTCTCTGGGCCTCAGCAGCTCGTGCTCCTCACCACACTTTGTGGCAGCTGGTAAACCTCTTCGTTCGTATCATAGCCACCTGAACCTGACTCTCCAATAGGGCTGGCATCCCATCCAACACCATCTTCGTTCTCTTCCCCGTTGGTTTTGTCTGTAACTACAACCTCTGAGGTCAAGACACCTACGACAGGAAGCAGCACAACGACACACTGGCGGCCAAGGCAATGATGCACTTCGCTTGGATGGTGCGATTGCTCTATGGAGTATGTTATCCACCGGCTTCTTCCACATACATTCGTTCAGGTTTGATCTTGATGGTTTATTCCATTTTTACTCGTTGCTATCGGATGGTGGACTTTATTGTATACCTGCATCTCTCGCTCGTTTTTGGATACAAAGGTACTCGAGGCAGGTCAGATCATAACCGGTCATAGATATCCTGTAATTATCCCTACCATCTTGATTATTTTACGACGCAGAGCCACGACAGGTCCAGGTGGGTGCCCCGAATCCTTACCATATAGAACCACGACATAAATGTATCTCAAATGGGCCGTAATGAACGTAAAATCTAAAGTAAGTCCACATATGACGAGCTTGAAAACACAGATCGCTATCCCATTTGGTATGCAATCCTATCCTATCCGGTGGTGAGTCCTAGTTCTATTTGGCGCCTTAAATTCTGCCAGCACCTGTCAGCACGATGGGCGTTGGACGCTTGCGTCGCGCGCAGTTAATCGAGTCGGCCCCTCTGCCATGTAATCCTCGACATCGCCAGGCTGGCCATAGTTCTCCTCCGAAACCAACGAGAAGCCAAATGTCTCAACATGGCAATGGTACGCTCGTTGCTGAGCAGAATAACTACCAGCGGTGGATATACTGCCTAGATATTCTTTGGTCCAAACTGACGACTCAACAAGTGCCAAGGAGCTCACCGGAAAAGCAACATACAAGCACCACACAATGTTGTCCGCAATATTCGAAAACGAATACCCAAGGGTGGTCACGACATTAAGCATCTGTTCAATGTTAGTCCTCACGTTGAGTATCCATTGCCCAAACATAGCAGCAAGTCAAGCTTACCTGCATTACCAAAAGAATGCTATTCCGGAATCAGCGAGGACAATGAAAACCTTGTCCACGGTGAAGCGGCGTCTACGTTGTAAAACCTTGACAGCCTTGCGATGCACCCTGGAGAATTCAAGGACACATGCATCGGAATGCTGATTAGTTTCTCAGAGAAATGGTTCACCGCGCACCAGTACTTGACACCCATTACAGCTGTCGCCACCATGTTGACACCCGCTGAGATAGGTAGAGCGTATATCACGTTGCTTCGTGACAAAAGCCTGGGTACTGAGAGCTCGTTTCTCGTATTCGGAGTCAGGGACTGAAATTCAATGATCATGGTCTGGATGGATACTCCTGTATTTATGGCAGAATCAGTCAGGTTTGGACAAGGTCAAGAAACTCACCGACCGAAAGGCCTAGGAGGCCTAGACACGTAACGACTTTAAGCCATTTGTGTTGCGACCACAGAATCCAAGCTCTCCAAGTGACCGCAGAATCGCTAAATAACATCTGTAACATTAGCTGATAGATTTTGACATGAGTGGAGGGGGGCACCAGAAACCGCAGAGTCCATGTCTGTAGAAAACTGAGCTCCAAATGAGCCATGCTCTGCTCGACGGAAGGGTTGCGACCAGATCCGATGGTCGTCAGGTAAAGTATGATGATGATGTGAGTCGTAACAGCTAGTATGGTAAAAATCACACAGTTTGCAGTGCAGACACCAGCATTATCCTGTCATTACGAGAGCGAAGACCATGTTGCCTTCATACCCGCAACATCAACCCCATGTACGCTTTCTTTGGCAAGGTATGGCGTCGAACTGACCAGATTTTCAACGCTGCCTGTCTAAAGATAGGCAGTAACGCTCCTGGAGAACATAAATATTGAGATTTGGGCCAACACACCGTTAAAGATCGTGGCGTACCGTAGAGCAAATATCAGAAAAGCAAGCACAATGCCCTCAGGCTGACTGTGCAAAAATGGTTGCATCGATGCAGTATCGGTGAGTTGGCCTATATAACTTTTGGTGGGCGCAATGATCATGCACGGTTTGATTAGTACACCTATTTGAGGTATCCAACTTTCAGCATCATATCTGATATGTCGAACCAAGGACTTATATCTGAAGAGCAAGAACGCATGTAACATGATGATGGTCAAGGACTCGAACGCTCACATTGCGACGAGGATGTAATTTGGTGGTGGGTCAAAACTCACTTGAAGCCCACCCCACACAAATAATTATCAGGAACGTCGTTGAGCTGAGAGTCGACCATTACAACAGCGACTGGTGTATCCAATGTATACGAGAAAGCCATGATGAGCTTAACACATAAAACAAGGCTTTGATTAGATGGAAGAAATCGTCAACCTATGATACGATTTCGTCTTAGAAAAATGTTCCACGGCCATGTTATATGTGAGATACGTACCTCCACATCCACCTCCACACCCACCTCCGCACCCGCCACCTCCGCCTCCATCTCCGCCTCCACTTCCACCTCCACCGCACACACCGCCTGGCAAGCAAGATTAACAAGACAGCTTCCCAACTAGACAAGCACGTACCAGAACATCCTCCTACTCCAGCAGCACAAGCACCACCACCCTGCAGCATGAATAATGTATAAGAACGTTTCCGAGTGTATCCATCAGTTGAGGGCTCACCGCAGCACAACCGCCAATCCCGTTGTCATTCGCACTATACACCACAGCCCCCGTATACGCCGCACACCCTCCATAACCATAGTAGTACAACGGTACCGGCACGAGAAACGCCGCCTCATGCGCGTCCACCCGGCGCCGCTCCTCAGGCGTCAACGCCCGCGCCTTCCCCTTCCCCCTCTCCCGCGCATCGCGCTCCTGGCGCGCCTTGAACTTCCCGCGCCGGCGCTGCTGGAGCCCCTCGCTGAAGTGTTTGCGGTGCCAGACGAAGACGGCGTTGTGGTCGCTGGGGTGTGTCGCGGCGAGGAGGTCTTCGCGCGCTGGAGGGATGAGATAGGACTTTTGCGCGCCGTAGTGGTTCACGAGTCGGGAGAGCCGCTGGCCGATGGTGGTCCCGGGGAGGGGACAGCCGCAGTGGGTGTAGGGCATGTTGAAGTGGGTCTGGTTGTCAGAAGTGTTCTCAGTGACTTTACGCGACGTTTTAGGGCACGGCGAGAGGTACCTTCCACGCACGGCATGTCACATCAAAGGCGGTGGCCAATGTTTGCTCTTCCACCTTGTCGTCGCTATGGGATGATTGGTCGCCGGTGAGCGGAAGATGAGAAGAAAGAACTAACTGGTCAACATATCGGCCAACGTAATTCATACAATCGTTGTGGTACGTCTGCCAAAGCAACTGGTGGGTATGCCATGCGAGATCGATATCGAGCGTGGGCACATAGAATGATGCATTCGACTTTGACATGAGATCCAGGAAGCTGTGGAGGAAGAGTTCGATTACTACTGTAATTGCCTATTCTCGTTAAAAACTCACGCATGGTACCGCGCAATGGAGTGCTGCAGGGCAACTTCGTCGTTCTTCGAATCAAAGAAACCAGGCTGAGTCCATTGCAAATCATGCATCTTCTTCACAAACGACCCTTGCCGTAGGACCTGCAAAACCTCGTCAGTGATTACTAACACGACTTATGGAAGAAACACACCGCTCCGACCAGATCGACCGAAAACACGTATGCGGTCTGATACGCCGAAGTTATCCTCGTGAGCCTACACAAGGACCAGTCATTGTCTGCACCGAGATTCGAATGGAAACACCCATACAAATTCCCTCCCCCCATATTCATCCTGCCCGCCATAGCCTCCCTCAATACCTCCAAATCGTACTTATTCCTCGTCAAAATCGCAACGATCCACTCCTCCGTACCACCTGCCGGCTTCTCGAACGACGGGCCCCTGAGTATCGTGTCCCTCACGAGCGTTCCCCGCGCTGTATCGATAGCCTTCTGGGCAATCCGCAGGGTCCCACTGTACGCAAACCGAGTACTAGTCAGTGAGCAAAGATACGGAAGCCATGTGGAGTGGAAACGCACGCGAGACTTGGCGTGGCTACATCAGCTTTCACCGCCGCTCCTGCCAGGTCCTCTGCAAGTTTCCGGGCACCCAGGAGGGTCCGCGTGATCCTGGGCAGGTCCCGACATCCATCCGAGGGGCATTGGACTTGGAATTTCTGCTGGAAGAAGCCAGTGGTGTCTTCTTTCGTGTACGCTGTGGTAGGATTAGTGTGCGGACGAAGTCGCGGGAGATAGTGTGCATACCGATAGGGAGCGAGTGACGGCACTTTGGGCACAGAACATTACGTGTGTGGTGCAGCTCGGCGTCTCGGATGGGGTCGAAGTGACGCCCGCGCGTGGTGGTGCCCCAGAAGTCGAGCCTGGACTGAGTGGGCTCTGACGTTAGGATGTCCTCCAGTTCGGACGCCTGGCGGAGCCGTTGAGGAAAGCGGGAGAGGCAGGAAAGTGTGGTGAAGACGTACGAAGGAGTTGGAGAATACTGCTGTAAGAGATTTGAGGCCTCGCAGGGCATCGATACGGCTGCAATCCTCGGCGTACCAGCTTGCACGGAGGTGAGATTTGGATGGTTGTACTGATGATATAGACGTACCCAGGATTCAGCATGTACGCGTGCCATACCTATACTGATTTGAGTGCACGAAGGGAAACCAAGACCCGCGTCACGAACCATAAGCACATCAACAGGCGGCAACACATCTCTCGCACGCTGGTTCAGATCGGCCTCCTTCAACCCTTCGCACCAAAGCGAGAAGCGTTCCACAGCAAGCCCAACGAACCATCCCCACCTCCTCTCCCCCTCCCTCGGCAAGGACGGAATCTCCTCGTTCCTCTCAGGATACAACCCATCAATCCTAGTCCTGAGCCCCACGAAGGCATGCAGGAGCGCAAGGTGGTTCTTGAGCTGGACGCTGGAAACCAGTGGTGTGCTGGTGCGGCGCGCGCCGATTGCGAACGTTTGAGGGAAGTCGTAGCGAGGCGGCAGGCCCGGCTCGAGAGGCTGAGGGTAGTCTGGAGGTTTGGGTTTGTCGCTGGCAGCGGCGGAGGCGGAGTGCTTGGAGTCGTTGATGCCGTTGTTGGCGGCGTTGTAAGATGGTGGGGCACCCATGGCGGGGTCCCGAGATGATGTTGGTCGTCGATTTTATATCAGGCGACTACTCGTGGTGGCGACGGGGCAGTGCGGAGCCCATATTCGATGATGACAAGCCATCAAAAATGCGGGGAAAGCTGAGAGGTCATGGCGGTGAGATAGGGACCTGGAGGCTGTACGGGTGCCTCACTATGACAAGTTCAATATGATAGACGGTTATTAGACGAGCGCCTGTCAAGCTTCAGCGACTCGTGACGTGGGTTGATGATAATGGTCGACCTTTTGTGCCTAGATTGACCTCGACGAAGGGTCCAAGAGCACCACGAGAACGACTGCCCGAGTTTAACTGTCCACCCTTCCTTGAGATGGAGGCCACTGAGGCTGTAAGAAATAAGAGCACGGCGTTTGGTAATGGCAACCTCTCAGTGATATCGATAAAAAAAATAAGAGCACGGCGTTTGGTAATGACAACCTCTCAGTAATATCGATAAGCAGTTGCATTATAGGCGAGTTTGAATGAAGAGCTCACTGAGTGGAATTGTTTGAAACGTTGCCCCGGTATTCAAGCAAGCTGATGGTGATAAAAGTTGTAAACAAATTTGAACATCACGCGTCACGATCGACGCGTTCAGGGCGTTTACGCCTGTTTTCGGCCCGACCATCGGAGGCGACTTCGCCTTCCGAGCCCCTCTAAACCTTGAGTGGCCCTTTGAGAGAAGCATAATGATACGTGCTTATAATAACTTTGATATAAATGAGAGACGATGTAGATACAAGTACACGGAAATATATCACAAAAGGAGAAGAAAAGGAACTCAAACCAGGAAGAATAGTCCCGGTGAGCGGATATCAATACAAAGGTAAGTAAAGTAAAGTGAAGCCGAAATCTTCGAGTTCTACTCTATTATAATAGGGTCCCAGCGAGATCGGCCTCGACTTGAACGAAGTTAGGGGCCCTTACGCACACGCCCAAGCACTTTGGTCACCGCAGCCAAAGCCGAAGCTGAAGCGCGCGTCAACACATCGAGAGTCGCGTCGCAGTCCGGCTCTTGTTTGATATCTGGAGGGAACGCGCCTGGGATTAATGGTTCGGAGTCCTGAGAGCACCGTCAGTCAAATGATACATGATCGCGAAGAGAGCGCAACATACCTCGTCGTCGCTCTCATCCTTCTTCACAGACGATTTGCAGCTCAGAGCCGCCTTGGAAACCTCCGCGACCACCGAAACCACATCGGAAACCACCACCACCGCCTCCGCGAGCATAAACTTCACACCCGAAACAACCTCCACAACAGCAGTCCTCAAACGCTTCGTCGGCCTTGTCACTTGCTTAGAACGAATCCGAACCTCCCGCTCCTCCTCCTCCTCTCTAACCCTCTTCCGTCCACAGATAACACTCGCATAAGCCTTATCCAGCCATTCGACTCTACGCGCCTCCCTCTCCGCCGCCTCCGCCGCCTCCCTCTCCGCCGCCTCCGCCGCCTCCCTCTCTCCCCGCTCACGCTGAGCGCGCCTCTTGATTTCTGGGTCGATCGGAGGCAGGACCTGCTCGAAGAGACTTTCTACGGGGGCGCGGGGTGCGTACGAGGAGGAGAGGGGGGTGCTGCCGCTCCAGGAGAGCGAAGAGGATGTTGACGCAAAGAGAGGTGGAGGCTGCACATAGTATGGGATGGAACAGATGACGTCGATGGGTGCAGGTTGAGCCTCCGAGGGAATGGTGTCGTACCGCGTTGGAAGGGCGGGCAGCGGGATGTGGCAATCCGAAAAGATGGAGGCGCTAGCCGGGGGCTGTGTTTGAGGCGTCGTGGTCGCGGTCGAAGGGACCAAGGCAAACGGGAGACTCTGTGGCGGTCCCCGCTGCGTCTGAGGCGTCGCCATCGTCGGCAATGGTACCAATGCGAAAGGAAGACTTTGTCGCGGACCAAATTTGCTGCTTGGCTTCGGTGGAGGCGGCAAGGCGAAGGGTACGAAGGCCGGCATCTGAAGTGGCTGACGAGGTGGCTCGACTGCATGGGGTTGTGCCGCGGGGTTCGACGCGACTATGGCGAAGGGAAGAGATGTGCGCGGCCCGTGTTTACTGCCCCGCGTCGAGGATGTTGGCGCAATGTGGGCAGGAGCAATTCGACTGAGAAGGGAGGGAGCAGCAGGCGCGTCGGACATGACTATATCTGTCGAAACAGGAAGTGGCGCTGCTGGTGCTGGATACAGTACAAGAATCGTCAGCGTCGTCGATAGAACTGCAGTAGAAAGTAGACTTACCATCCATCACTGTATCCTCGTCGTCTACATCCATAGGAAGACCTGGGGGAGGCCAGAGGTCGTCTATAAAACATAGTCAGCCACCATCATCTTCGTGCGAGCTCAATGGTACCACTCACCCGTCATCGCAACATCGACGGTGGCAGTCGGAACGGAAAGGACTTGAGGTGACGCCTGAGGCGCCGGCGCCGGGAAGACAACAAAAGGAGGAGGAGGAGGAGGGTTACCCATGAAATGAGGATGGAGAGGGAGAGGGAGAGAGGTGGCAAGAGGCAGTAAGGGATTCATGGGGTGAGGGAGGACGGCGGAGGCAGAGGAGATATAGGTTTTCAAGGTTCTACGAGTTCTGGCCATTGTGATGGAACGTGAAAAGGATGAGGAAACGTATTTGAGGGGGGGTGCCGCCTTATAAGTGTTTTTGGAGATTGTCAGCCTCTGGGTCGATCGATTCTCGTTGGGCAGTCAGATTTACAATCTGACTGGTATGTAGTACGATAACGCAGGTTTGACCATTTAGCAACGATAGAATCGATAATTCGAGCGTAGGGCGAGCGCTGCGTTCATCGTGTTCGAGTTTGTCGTAATCAGAACACTAAACTCTCTGAGTGGACTACAGGAACTTTTCAATTCTGTGTAGGATCGATAGCGATTTAAAACTGACTTGGGACTACACTCTCATAAAGTGTCCGCGTAGGTTATCCAACTCGTGGGTCTTGGTCTAAGACTTGTGTTCGACACGTACTGCCCAGAGCACGCGACAATCTTGTGCACCATCGCAGCACCATCGGAAGGAGTAAGTGTAGTGATTCCTCGATGCTACATTCTCCTCGGTAGCAATGGGCGAGGCAGGGTGCGATGGGCTGGCGTCGCTGAGGTTGGGTGGATCAGTGAGAATTAAGTTGGAAGTTGAAAAACGCGTTGTTGATCATTGTGTACGCGGCCGAATTTCTCGGCTTCCTCCGACGTTCAAAAACGTTCGAGTTGCGAGCTGGAACCCAGGTAATATATTCGAGAATGAAAGCTATATACAGCCTGTGCAGAGTAATAGTCAATCAATATCATCAATATTGATCAATCGATCGAAATAACCACTGCAGGGAGAGCGACATAACGCAGACGCGCTGCGTCATGTTCTGGCCTATGCAAGCCCATGGCATACGAGCTCGACAAGTATACAACACCTTAGGGCAGGTACACGCGCCTCTGGGTGCCGACAGCAGCTCTCCTCGTTCGTCCCCCTAGGCTACCGCGCCCCGAACCGCCGCCGCCAGGCTCTCAGCCAACTCGAAGATGTGGCGCACCCTCCAACTTGAGACCTAGCTCACTGGAAATTCCCGAACAACGTGTTATTAAATATTGACAACCCCACAGTGCTATATCTCAAGGAAAGTCAAAGCTACCCCTACATGATCACTACGGCGAACATAATCTCATCCTCCTAGCCCTAGGCAAGTGCTAGAGATTACCTACGCCAGTATCATTGGGCTCCCTTTTCACTCCCCTCCCCGAGACCTGCCGTGTTGAGTACGGGTACATTAGTCCTACGTCAGAATCCTCCAAATCCAGATCGTCCACTATGTTCGAGCCTATGGTTTCCACATCAGAGTCAAGTTCAATCGGCTGTGTACTCTTCACAAAAAGATACGACTGAGTTCGTTAAAAGTACAGATATCGGAAAGGATTCCCACCTCTTTTCAACGAACGCATATCTCTGGCAGCACTTAGACTGAGGTTGCCCTAATCCTTACGGTCATCGTTTTTGCCAGCATCGAGGACATTGCTGACGGCTACGCAACCTCTCTTGGCATCGCGATTTCGGGCTGGCTGACACCAAGGTCGTGCACAATCCAGGTGATAGAGTGCTCTTCTCGTGTCAAGGGGGAAAGTCGGAGAATGTCTAAGGAGAGAAGTCGTGAATACAGCGAAATGTTAAAAAATGGCGAAAATTCACCTCGATCGAGGCATGGCGAACAGGAGTAGAGAAAAAAACCGTTGTAGGGAGGGTCTTGGGCGTCTGAGAGTCCTAGACACTGAATTACTGCAATCGGCAGTAATCCAGTCGCCGTGGACGTAATTTGAAGTTAAGAAATCGATCGTTCTCCGTCGTCCGATCAACCGGCAGTGTAGGCTTTATACCGAAGTCTGCCAGTTTTCCTCAACCCCATTTCATCGGCGACTCACTATGTCTGCGTAATATATTCTTGAAATTTCAATTATCACTAGTTAGTACAATAATCATTCACGATTGCAGTCGTTCACCAGGTGTCAAGCTTCGACGCCGCTCCTGGGTTGTACAATTCCCAAATTCCTATCAACCAACCTTTGTATCGGAGACATGATTTTTCAAACCATGGACCAGTATGAACCGTTGCAGTCCAGTCACATTTGGAATAAGTTCCTTGAACAGCTTGTGCAGGTCGTCCTCCGACCAAGGCGCGAGCGCAAACAACAACGCAGTTGTGCCGAGGCCTTGGGCTTCTAGCTCGCCGGCAAGAGTACCGAGGTCGTGTTCTAGATTCTTCAAAAATGATTTGATGGTTGGTAGCGGTCGTGTTTCGGATTGGCCTACTTCTACGTCTTCGACCTTTCCCATAAGACTTTATCAGATCCGAACTACAGACATCATTGATAGAAAACGTACCGTATCAGCGATGGAAACGCGTCGCCTGGTAGATGCTGACGCTTGGAGTAGCGGGGCAGTGATAGCTTTCCGTCGGCGTGAGGCAGGTTGCGGGAGAGGACGAGGACGCGCCAACGAATGCGAATTTCCCTCTTTTTTCATGCTACTCCAAGTCGAGGGTCCTGGTTCCGGCTCCTCCTCCGGTGTGTTCTGATACAGGAGTTCTAGGTCAGAATCTTCCTCAAGCTCTCCTTTCACAGCCCGCGAGTCGAGCGGTTCCTCGTCTGAATCGATAACTTCGTCCACATTAGAGCCGTGCATTTGCATTTGCTTTGCGTAAGTTTAGAATGCATCAGGAGTCCAAATATCATAGGAACACACACCAATTTCAATAAACGCAGCTCTTTGGCAACAGTTGGGCTGATGTGATCCCAATCATCCCCGTCCTTATCCTTGCCAGTGACACCATCGATAACGTTAGTGACTGTTGAGTCAGTGAATTTGATTCGTCTTGATATCTGTGCCTTCTTAGCACCAAGATTGAACATAATGCGTATTATGGCTCGCTCTTCACGCGACAGACGGCGACGACATGGATGAACATTGCTTGAAAAAAAAAATGGGGAATCAATCGATGCAATAGCCGGAGCAAGCAAGCCGGGATACTCACCTCGGCCGAGTACTAGTGACGACGGTCATGAGAAAAGCAGAGTCTGTGAATAGGGCGCCTACGTAAGTCAAAGCGAGAGTTCAACGTTCAAATGTCGTAGTAGTGGTCAAATCGCGATTATGCTAGTGAGGTGTGCATTATGATTGTACGTCAGAAGTCAGATGTTAGTAGTTCCTTGATCCGATCAGTTTTCAACAGAGGTGGCACAAACCAACTCACTCTAAACCTCTCATCATGAGTTACTCACCCTCCTAACATTTTCCCCAAGCACAATATGCTTGAGTATATTTCCCAATACTCACGTCGGCCTGAGTAAAAAAATTCCCAACCTTGCCTCTAAGTTCCTTGGATTATGAAAGGAATATTTCAAGCTCTTTCTGGGTTTCGGAGGCTTGTAACGACCCAAATTTCAATCTCTGATTGGCACTTTTGGCACACTAGCTCGGACACTGAACTTAAGGACCTTAAAATTGACTGGCTTGGTGCCGAAAAATGTAATCTGTGTCAAATTCGATGGGTGCTTTGGCCTCATGCGCACATTGCTTTGCCCTGATGACCAGCCTCTTTAGCTTTACTCTCCAGCTGTACTCATAGGCCACAATATGCAACCATAGTATCACGACTACCTCTGACGCTACATGCCTTCCACATCCCACATGCAATCGTACATCAATCCTCTGCACATGCCAGTCCGCTTCTCCCGCCGGTCTCTCTACTCCTCTCTGGACGGAGCCGTGTCACCAACTATATCCCAGTTTCTCCCTGTTGTCCTCTCCCCTACGCGACGGCGTGTGCCGTTCCAGCCTTACGCCCCCTCATCCAAATTCCGACAGGAGATGAGACGCGTTAGTCAACTCCACAGCACGATCACATTCGACCACACAGGGTACGCAAAGCACGATTTACCGATGCGTGAGCTGGTCGCGCGCAGCACTTCGGGAATCGCTGCTATCCTTCAAGACGCCGGGGACGCTGTGCTCGTGCATACTGGGATCCCACGCATCAGACTCCGAATATTCGTATGTTCCCATTTACTCTGCACTTCGCATATCACTCAGCTTGTTCTGCAGTGGCCAGGCTACGACCACATTGTATGGGTCCGTGAAATCGAGCTCAATATCCATGGCTTTGGGCCCCTCACTCGCGCTCAACTCGCTGCGGGTATATCGCGACATTCCTCTCAATTCATCGAGGTTTGTGTTCTTCATTCTGAGTTGGAGATTTTCAATCACAATGCGACATTAGACGATGCTCTCGACGCCCTTGGGGAATGCTGCCGAATGGGATCTTGCTTCCTCTGGGATCCGCTTTGGGCATCTCGTACTTCTTGCTCTCGTTAATGTCTTCGAGGATGTATGGCAAGCTGACGTTGCCATCGATCTTCGCTGAAGCGACCACCTTCTGTTAATCGTGCACTATCGCACCCATGTATCTGAACCAAAAATGTATTTCTATCGCAATGTAACACAGACGTAATGGGCGAACACATGGTTGAAGAGAAGGCATCGGCAAGGTTCAGTGATGCATATTATAGTATATCGCAAGTCCTAGAGGTCACCGGTCACTTCCCAGCCAAAAATCGAACCACCAGCTAAGCATAGGCCTTCAATCCATGAACGAGCATAAATCGTTGCGGAACAGTGATCTCCGGGAGGGATGCCTGGAGCAGAGCATGAAGCCCCTCTTCCGGCCAATGTGCGAACGCGAAGAGCTTCTCGCTCGTTCCGAGATCCTGCACCTGCAGCGGACCTAGTAGGGTGCCATGGTCGTGCTCGAGACTTCCCAGAAAAGTGACCAGGTCGGGGAGTAGCCTTAGATCCTCAACAATCACGGGCTTTTCGTCTTCTTGGATGGGGGCCTCAGTGTCTTGACGGACCTGCACCATAGTTATGATATAACGAATGTAAGAGATGAACAGGATAACAGGATAACGTGCCAGTGACGGACCTGCACCATAATTATGATATAACGAATGTAAGAGATGAACAGGATAACAGGATAACGTGCCAGACTCGACATTGGTGGAGACATGGGCTCCTGTTCGATCTCTGCGATGCGCTCAGAAGGGCTGGGGCTCTGGGCAGCCGCATATGCAATGAAAGTTGCCTCAGGTGCCTGTCAAGATATCAGACTCCTGGCGCGAAAAGCCACTTGATGTCGTCGTATACCGTATATCCACTCGGATGAATTGAGAACACAAGAACAAGTGTGTGTGACATGTAAGGCGAGGGAGACTCGCGCGTCTTCGCAGACTGGGAGGGGGGATTAAACCATTATAGGCGTTCATCGAGCCACATACTTACCTCCGAACGCCCAGCCCAGGTGGTGTTGCATGTCAGAAGCGGAAATTGCTTCTTGAACTCCTCATCGACCTCGTCCCAATCACGACTGTCGCCCAGCGCCTCCGTACTAGAGTTGATGCAATTTGATACAAAAGAAATCGAACAACCAATACGCGCTGCGATTTTCGTTCTCGAGAGTCGGTATTTGTTGAGGATACGAATCATGGCGCGGTCCTTGTCTGACAGGAAGTGTTTCGCCTTGAATGACTTCTTGCTCCTGCGGCGGTTTTGTCAACCCATATCGTATATTGAACGCTTCATAGGAATCTTACTTTCTAGATGTCTGCGGCTGGCCGGGCGTCTTGCGTTGGTCTGTAACGGGCATTTCGATTCAGGAAGGTGGTGGAGAAAGGGAAAGGTGCAAGTTGACAGGAAGAAGCGCGATCTCGAATGACGTAGCGCTGTCAGGTTTGAAGTTCGTCTTCACGCCACGACCTCTGGGGAAACAGTAAGCATTGAGATTTATACATCGAGATTCTGGATGTGGGCCTGACCATGGTGATATGCATATGGCGAATGGATGGTTATTACACGCTCCGGAAAGTAGTAGTCCAAAGTCTTGATTATTGACCATCTGCACAACCTTACACAACCATCATATACAATTGCGGCCACAAAGTCTCTGATCCATATTCCCAGTGCCGTGCTGTAGCTCTATCTTAGTGCTGGACATTTTGAAGTTGTCAGGTAAGCCTTGGGATTGTCCAAGATTAGTAGGCATGAAGGCCGAGGTAGAAGCCTTACTATCAATCCTGCATCAGTCCTGCACAGCTCGGAGTGGGCTTGGACAGCAATTCGCATGGATAGCTCAGGGAAAACCAGAACATTGACTTGGAACACGTTGAGCGTTCTTTTTGGAAGCATAAGGGGGATTTATTGATGGGAACCGGGCTGAACCGTGCCCAAGTGCCAATGACAAACAAAACGGTCAGACAGTCCAACATCTCATCCTCCTCTCATCCATGACACTTCAATATTGCAATGGGGTCCTAAGTATCAGACTCAAAGTCTCATGCCCTGACTCTCACCAGGAGCCACCGACTAATGTGATCTACTTTGTGAAATGTACAAGCTTCCCAGGAGCGGCCTTGGGCTATCGGTGCTGGACACAACCTACGAATATCTACAAGGCCACTTTCTGAGATTTCCCAAGACATGAAGAATGTGTCTGTAAAACGCTTTGAATGCCACAAGAGCGAAAGCGCACTCTTTGACGGTGGCAGGAGCCCACGACTTGATCTTCGCTTGTCTCTGTGCTTGGACCTTAGACGCTTTGCTCGCCTCTGGAAACTCTATGCCACCCCACCCCTTTGGCCTCTTCAACTCTTTAAAACGCGACTCAATTTAGGATGGATTCCTCATTATCAAGCTACACGGCTAATCAGCTCACCTGCAACTTTCATCTCTTCAACAAATCTTGAATTGCCATGGCATATGTGAATCCCCTCCACCCCCCGGTCCGCTCTTCTCAGAGGTCGCACTACTCCTCCTTGGGAGACGCCGCTGGTGCCACAGTGTTCCTCTCATCCAGCCGCCGGCGCCTTCCCCTTGTGCCTTTCACTCCCTCCTCGAAATGGGATTTGGCCATGGGGCAGCACACCCGCCTGCACGGCGCGATCCAGTTCAACCATATCGGCTACAACAGCCAAGGCGTGCAGATGCGCGAGCTCTCGGCTCGTAGCACTGGTGGTCTCGGAAATATTATCGCCGGCGCCAATGATCTTGTACTCGCACACACTGGACGCGAGCGCATCATGCTTCGTATCATCGTAAGTCCGAGTCCTCCGTCAGTCATTTCCAAAGTGTTGACGAATGCCATTACAGTGGCCGGGATACGAACATGTTGAGTGGACATACAATTTGGACCTCAATGTTGGCGGCCGCCCTATCACTCGCGCCCAGCTAGGCGTCGTTGTAGCTCAGAACTTCGCACGCTTCGTAGAGGTTCGTTGTCCCTTATTTCCCTTCTGGTTCAATTTACTTACTTTGACTCCCCAGAAAACCCGCTCGGAGCCCTCATGCTCTCGCGAATGGAACTTGAGCTCCTCTGGGACCCGATTTGAACACCTCGTGCTCATAGCCTTGGTCAATGTCTGGGAGGGAGTGTGGCAGGCCGACATCGCAATTGACCTTCGCTAAGGCCTTGTCGTTTTATATTATCACCTCGTCGCCCGTTTCTTGCGATAATGTGAGGTTGGCAATCCTGCCTCCCCTTGTATCCGTAGCACGCTTGTATTTCTACCTTGTCAAGGCACACAACAGTTTGTTGAAGGCTTATTGTGTCTGAAAATGTTGTCAATATTTCTTGAAAATAACTTTCCATTGCTTTGAACAATATCGAGAGCAAAGGATTGTGGTGCAGCACGACGTTATACAAACATGCTAATTGGTACTAATCATGAAACAGAACATCTCTTCCACCACCGTCAACAGATCTAAGAATTAAGCATGGGGTATCTGTGGCATCAATGAAGCCCGAATATTTATACAAAGCTAACCAGTCCGTCAGGCACAGCCCGTCACGCCACAGGTTCAGGTCGGATGCTGGATTCACTGATATGGAGGAGGATAAAGTGCATCGTCACTGGCTGCCGTCACCACAATACCGCTTGCTTGTATCTCCTGGTGAAGTTCGTCCACCAATCCTTGTATCCGCTGCGCTCGGTCGTCCGCCACACCAGCTGTGGCGGAAGCGTTCTCGTCCGAATCGATAAGAGTCGAGCTGCCACCTCCTGTCTTCTGTTCGTCTGCTGGAAATTTCGACAGCGGAGACTTTTCTCGAGGGAACCCTGCCTGGGCCATATCTAAATTTATGGTAACACTGTCAGTGAGGATTTGTAAAAGACATGGATGATGCCCGCCTTGGCTCCCGCCTTGTACGATCAATCGTACCCTGCTTGATCCTGATACGGAGCTCGTCTCGCTGTGTGAGGCCGAGACTGATGGGGCAGTGCTGGCGAGCGACTGGTACGTTTCTGAATAAGGCTCTACCACGGTCGCTACGACGGGAAGAGAGCCCACTGGGAATTCTTCCTTGTTATCAGCTATAGTCACTCGGTCAGACAAAAATATATAGAACGACTCGGCAAATATACTCACGATCGATAGACCTACGTTTAACGGCGGGAGAAGGGAAACGACCTGGAAAGAACTTTTTCCTGAAAAAGAAAAAGAGAGCCGCGAGTAGCAGAATCCCAGCAACTGCCCCCACCACTGATGCGATCAAGATAGTGCGCAGGGATGACGTGCCGGCGGTATCAGGGCGCTGAGAAGCACCTGTTGCGCCGGAGCTGAACGTTGTTGTGACCGGACTTCCGCTGCTGTTGGTTGAATTTGAAGAGTTCGAAGAAGGAAAAGGGATGGCGGAATATGTGATATAATCCAGTGTCAGCGGTGACATGTCTGCAGCATAACTTTCATCGATATCGAAATGAATGATGAGGGTGTGATTTTGGGGAGAAAGGCCGGTACGGTTATACCAAAGAAACTGACTGTTTAATTCGTTTGTTATACGACCAGGAGGCGCCAAGTCGGATATTTCCGTATTGTTATCCAAAGTGAAACGGACAGGTGGGACTTTGGAGTATACGGAAAAGTTGTTGGTCAGGGAAAAGATGCCGTAAACGCTCACAGCTACGCCTGAATACCACGAGTGCAAGATGTGAGCCTATATATATAAAGATATGGTGCCAGCTTTCGTACCGGTGAAATTGAACATTGCGGAGGCGTAGAGGCCACTCGTCATTGAATACGTCCCACCATATGCCATTCTGGACAGGTCCGACGACAAAAGATTGTTGCTGACAGTCCAAGTTGAATGGTGTTCGTCAGGGGTGGAGTATGCCAATGAACTATCGTCGACAATCAAACGCTCTCCATAAGTCAATGAAGCGTTGGTGGTTTTGACCACCATGAAGTCAAGGTCGAATGGCAAGTCAGGGAACGAGATATTGTGCGCATTTCCAGGCAGGAATTTAGACAGGTCGGGGGTTCTATAGACTAGGCCAAGATAGGCTCCTGTTTGGGCAGGATCACCAATGGGGCCAGTGGTCGTCTTCACTCCATCAATGAACAACTTATAACTGGGCCTCGCGTTTCCATTGCCGTATAACTGGGGAACCTGGCCATAGAATTCTACTGACCAGCCTTCAGAAATCGCTGCAGTCAGATTTTATGAGAGCCCGGCAGGGTGACACACAAACTCACCGTGGATAAGAAGGGTAACACCAAAATCTTGAGTTGGGGGGACCCCAAGCTGTGTCAGTTTTGACAGCGCAGTGCCTCCCAGAAAGGACGAATCGCGAGTGCTGAACCAGGCATCCGGATCGTTTAATACAAGTCGAGGTGTATCCTGATCAAGCAAGATTGAATACTCTGTGGCCATATTGAACTTTTCCGAAACGGTTGCGCCAGAAAGGATGAAAGATAGACTTGAGTTGGACCTGAGTGTACCAAAACTTGTGTTCTTCTTTTTATCTAGCTGGGGCCATCAGGATCAGGACCTACCGTAAGATGGGCGGCCTCCAGCGCTCACACCGGACCCACAAGGAACCTAAAAGCCCGCTACTCCTTCTGTATCATGCAGGTCCGTTGGTCCTTTGAAAGCACTGTGCATCAACTAGTATTTTCGTGTGTGCGCCACTCGAGACAGACAGAGTCTGGTAGTTGTAACCTGCCAGTTCAAGTAATGTTCAGCGAGAAAATGGGTTGTGAGAAGGGTGCTCAAATCACATAACCATGACATTCATCAAGCGCTTGCCCGGAAGCATAGGCGCGCGATGAGGCTATACAGGCACCTATGATCACCACCTGAGAGAACTCAAGTTGGTCTCAATGTAGGAAGAAATGCAGGCAAAGCTGGAGGAGTCAAGGTCCTTATAAGTTAGGAGACATAATTGTCTTCCCCAGGCATCCAAAGGAATAGTGTGGCCCTCAGCGCGTTGAAATGTGATGGCAACATATAGATCAGGATATAAGTCTTTTGAATCAAGCCCAAAGGAAAAGAAGTCCGCAGAAGCCCGCCCAAAAGAGCCTCTATCTCGTCTTGGAGAATGAAGATCGATCCGTCAGTACCAGCTCAGAAGCACCCGGGCCCCGGAGAATTGCCGATGGTTGAATTCGATCATGGTATATATATGTGGTATATGTGCACAAGTAACTCGAGGTCAATAAAACATACCAAGCGCTCCAATAGATCGGGATAAGTAATGGTCGTTAGGCATCCCGCTCAGCTGTCACCCCAAATAGTGATAAAAGTACCAATGCGTAAAGTTAGTCAGCCTTCAGGGAACGAGTCCGCGTCGGATGCTAGGCTCATACGGAGGAGGAGATAGTGCATCGTCAGTCGCCGCAGTCACCACTATGCCGCTTGCTTGTATCTCGTGCTGGAGTTCTTCCACCAACCCTTGTATCCGCTGCGCGCGTTCATTCGCACCCTCTGCGATAGTCGCCCGGCCCTGGTCGGAAGGGGGAATGGTGGAGACACTGGCGGATGGTGTGTGAGACCCCTTTGACAGCGGAGACTTTTCTCGAGGCGGTATTTGCACCATATCTGCATGAGAATGAGCATTTTCAGGCAGAACTTAGGACAAAGAAGAAAAGTTGCGTACCCCCACTTCCGCCTTGTACAATCAGTCGTACTCTACTTGATCCAGCTCCGCTAGGCCCGGAACTCGCTTCAGTACGCGTGCCCGAGCTTGATGGGGCAGAGCTTGAGAGATCTTCGTAGTCGTCTGAAAAAGGCTCGACCACACTTGCAAGGGCGGGAACGAGGCCCGATGGGGGAAATTCTTCCGACCGCTCAGCTAAAGTGACTTGCGGTTACACAGAGAAGGGAAGAACAGCGGGCAGGGGCTCACGTTCAATGGTCATCCGTTTCGGTGCGGGAGCAGAGAAAAGACGAGGGAAGAGCTTTTTCCTCAAGAGGAACACAAGACCTGCGAGCAACAGCATCCCACCAATCACCCCCACTATTGACCCAATCAAGACATTGCGCTGGGAAGACATGCTAGCGGTGCCCGAACTAGAACCAGTTGTGCTAGGGCCAGCTGTTGCACTAGAGCCAGTTGTCGTTGAAACTGAGCTTCCGCTTATGCTCGATGAAGGCGGAGAAAGATTGAGGTCGGGGGAAGTCAAGAGGTAATCTAATGTGAAAGGAGCCGCTGATGCGTCGTTACTTCCATTGAAATGAATGACGAGAGTGTGGTTTGAGGGGCTGAGGAAAGAGCGGGTATACCAAAGAAAATTGGCGTTTGTTTCGTTTGATTGCAAGCCAGGAGGCGCCAAGTCAGATACCTCTGTAGTCCCGTCCAGAGTGAATAAGACGGATGGCACGCTGTATATACCGTCATTTGAAAGAGAGAAGATGCCATAAACGCTAACCGATACGCCTGTGGACCACGAGGGCGAAGTGTGAGTTTGTGAAAAGTTTGAACGGAATAAGTCAATGTACCGTAGAAGTTGAAAGTTGCGGTGGCTTGAACGGTGCCCGCTATTCTATAGGTGGTGCCAAATGGCGTTCTTTTGATATCTCCAAACAATGGATTGTCGTCGGTAGCCCAATATTCATTGTATACTACTTTCAATGCTGACTTGCTGGGCCCCCCTATGTGGCGGTCTGTTGGTTCGTCGTCGACAATCAAGCGCTCTCCTCGAATCAATGCGGCATTGGTGGTTTTGACCACGATGAAATCGAGAACGGGGAGGAAGTTGTTGAAGGTGATGTTATGCGGAGCATCTGAAAGTTTGGGAGACTCATAGACGATGCCTATCATAGGGCGCGCAATGATATGGCTTATCGAATCTACTCCATCGATGGTCAGACCCAATTCGAAATCAATTTCGGCCGTGCCGTAGAGTTGCACCGATGTGCCTGCATTTGTATGATCAGCGTGGTTGTAAGACCTGACAAAGTAAGACGTAGGCATATCATTAAACAAAAGGGTGGCTCCAGTATCAAAGTTAGCGTGGAGGCCTTCCTTGCTAACTAGAGCAGAGCCCCCTATGTAGCTTTTTGCAACGGCATTCCTCCATGCATTCCGATCTTTGAGAATGAGTCGATCTGTGTCGTCATCGAGCAAGATTGAGTATTCCATGGTCTAACTCCAGTCGTGAGGGACGCCTGGGCCTAAACAAAAGGCACTGGGGCTTCATTTTATCTGACTTCTATCCAAGAGGTCTGGAATCGTCACCACATGGTAGGATCAGGCAGGGATCACAACCCACGGGCAAGCGATGACACACAGCTGACAATGGACCCACACAAAGAATCCACACAGTTACAGTATGGGGCTTGAATTGTACGGGTTGAAGGTGGTCCTTCAAACGCACTCTATTGGTCAAAATTATATCTGTGAGTGCGCTATCAAGACAGAATTCGTGTAACGTTGCGGGAGAATATACTTAGGCTGAAAGGCTCAGAAGCTGCAAAGCGCTTTGATCACGCTATTACATACTTGTCAGAGATCTACATGACATTCATCAAGGGGCTATCCCAAAGCGATACAATCCTGGGATAATCCTACACAGCTTGGCACAGGAATGAGTATGATTGGTGGTGAAGAATACATAGCAAAATCACATACTTGTCACATACTTGATACGCCAGCAAAGAAGCAAGGGTAGTGAGGCTAGGAGATTGATATACGAGCGCCTCGGACAAGTCAACAGGAGAACAATCCTTGGATGGGATACTTCCAGACAATCGTTCTCATGATTGGGAAGCTCGCCCTGAAGTGCCCAAGGATCATGCAGCTGTGATGATACCTCTAGAGCGTGACAGGCATATCACCTCTCGGGAGAATGAGGGGCAATAGGGAAGCGACTCCTCTAGCAGGCCCATAGCCCATCTGCTGGACCAAATGTCCGCGCACGGGTGTCCGTGGATACAACGTGGACACGGTATGTGTCTGGCCGCTTAGCGATCGGGCATCGAGACCGTGTGGTGCATCGTCGAAATGGGGTCGTTGTCGTTGTCGTTGTCGTCGTTGGCAAAGATGACTTGGCTGTTATTGATCAAAGTGGCTGGCCGCACCTGGGCCGCGCTTCTCCTCGCGTTTCCACGGGCTCATCTGTGCTATCTCGCCGTTCGCGGTGTGCACAACAACATGCACTTGCACACTCTACATGATACTGACAGGTAAGGGTATGTAGAAGCGGCACGGGCAGTGGAGGGATCTTGCTCAAGGATTTCTGGAATATGGGAGATAAGAAAATACTCCAGTACCTCTCAGACTTCATTATCTCTGTGGGTGCATGGTATACATAGTGGTTGGGTCACTGCTGGGGCAGTTCTCAATAGACTTCTTCCACCTATTCCCCAGGTAGTGGCTACATAGCAAACGAAGGGGCCAAATGGGACTGAAATGGAAGAATGCATTACGTAATGATTGATCCCAAGTGGCCAAATCAGGGACGACCTGCCCTAAAGTCCGAACACATCATCGATCACGACGACCAGGGTAGCCAACGCATCTTGCTCGCTGTTGAGTACGACGAGCCCAAGCCTTTCTCCATCGCCAGCCGGTCTGCGAACACACTCACCATGTCCGATTCATTTGCTGATCTCTGGAAGTCATCGACTCCAACCAAACCCGTGCAACCTGCTCAGAAGCTCGGATCACCTCCGATAAATAATGCCCCGAGACGAGCCCAACACGACGTGTTTTCGATGCTCTCTTCGGCTGGGTCGTCAAACCCGAGCTCACGGTCGCTATCGCCTGCCGTTAGTGGTCTTCCACCTCAGCGAACAACCACTCCCAATCTTGCCACGAAATCGGTGTCGAACGGGGGCGATGCGTTCAGCGGGTTGTTGGGCAGATCTCTTGCTGCGGGGACCAATGGGAATTCTGGGAAGACAATGGCGGAGAGGGCTGCAGATGCTGAGCGACAGAAGCTGGAGAGCCTGCGGAGACACCAGCAGCCGGTGAAGCCACCCACTTCCAACACCTGGGACGGCCTGGATAGCCTTGCCAAGCCCAGTGCACAGTCTGACCTCTCGTTAGCAACAAAACCAGGACAAGCACTGCTCGACGATGACTGGGGCCTTGCTGAGTTCGCGTCTCGACCCATAAGTAGGGCAGCCGCAGCACAGCCCACCGTACCGCCAGTACCCGCTGTCAGTGCAGACGACGACGACTGGCTCAGTGATTTTAAACATAACCCCATATCTCAGCCTAAACCTCAAGCTTTTGAAGTGTCGTCTCAGAACTTCAGAGATGACAATTCGTCGCCGCCACCATTACCAACTCGGAGACGCGCAGATTCACCCGGGGATTTTGATTTTGGAAATCGCGAGGATGCCTTACTCGGAGACGATTCCAATGACGAGGACGATATTCTCGGTGCGTTAAGCAAACCCGTGGATGCTATACCCAAGCGTCGGTCTCCTCCAGTGCGTTTTGCACCCACCCCCATTTCACCAAGCTAACCATAATATAATATAGGCCACCGCTCGAAACACACCTCCAGTAGCAAGGACGTATTCTGGGAACGGGAGGAATGGAACACCAGTATCTAGGCCTGTCTCTCCACCTCCACACATCTTAGGCCAGATCGTCGAGATGGGTTTCTCGATACAGCAAGCCCGCATCGCTCTCGCTGCTACCGACTCTGGCCTCGATGTCGAGGCAGCGCTCGAAACACTATTATCCAACGGTGCCGCTTCCGGTGACCCCGTACAACCCTCACTACAATCACCCGAATTCCAGGCACCGCGTAGTGGAGCACGTTTGATGCCCCAGGACCGTGAGCAGCACACCCCCTCCCCAGGTGGCTCTCAACAGGACCGAGAGCGAGATATTCGGGAACAGGCGGACAAGCTCCTAGCACAGGCGAGCGAGATCGGGCTCAGTGTCTTCAGCAAGGCTAGTTCGTTCTGGAAAGAGGGCAAGGAACGGGTGCAGAAGGCGTACGTTGAGCATGCGGCGCCGGCAGGGAGCTCGTCGGCCTCTACTGGGCGGCCGAAATGGATGACGGAGCAACCCCACGAAGAGGGCGAGGATCCGTGGAAGGATGGATTGCGGGAACCGGGCGGAGGATTTTCCGATGAAGTTGAGCCGACCTCGGAGAGGGCAAAACCCCAGCAACAACAACCGCAGCGGCCCAAACCCAAACCAAAGCCTAAGCCTACTACGGCTGACCTTTTCTCCGATGACCCACAGCCAGCTCCCTACGTCTCCCCCTTCCGGCGTCGTGCACCTGCTGCCGCACCAGTCGCGCCGGCCGCATCCACCCCCCGCGCCACCCCACCACCACCACCACCACCACCACGCGCTGCCGCCCGCCCTCCATCACCTCCACGACGACGCTCGAACCTCGTCTCTGCCCCTCCCTCAGCGCTCGCTACAGCCAACAAGCACAAAGACGCCGGCTCAGCCAAATTTAAACTCGGTCAATACGCCGAGGCGGAGGCCTCGTATACCTCGGGCATCGACGCACTTCCTTCGGGACACCTCTTACTTGTACCTCTGCACAATAACCGTGCGTTGGCACGGCTGCGCACGGGAGACCATGCTGGGGCAGTCACTGATGCTGGGGCGGTTCTGGAGCTCGTCGGGACTGGGTACCATCCGAAACGCGAGGTGAAGGTGGAGAAAGTGGAAGAGGGCGGTGGGGTAGATTTGGGCGACGCACTGGTCAAAGCCTTGAAACGACGCGCAGAGGCATGGGAGGGCCGGGAAAAGTGGGAAGAGGCCGCGAAGGATTGGGGAACACTCGCTGGGCTGGATTGGGCCGCTCCGAAGGCGAAGGGCGAAGCTGCGAGGGCGGTGGGCAGGTGCAGAAAAACGATCGCGCAGAATAAGGAGGTGGATACTGGGGAGGCGGCACCGAAGCCTGTGTTGCCCAGAACGAAGCCTAAACCGCCTGTCAAACCGGCTGCGCTCTCCCGGCCCGCGCCGCCCTCACAGGCATTGGAGAACTTGCGCACGGCAAGTAATGCTGCGGAGGCGGAGGACCAACTGCGACATGAGCTGAAGGATACGGTCGACGCGAAATTGACGGCGTGGAAAGGCGGGAAAGAAACTAATATTCGGGCGCTTCTGGGCAGTCTTGACCTTGTGCTGTGGCCAGAGCTTGGGTTGCAGAAGGTCGGGATGGCGGAACTTGTGACGCCCTCGCAGGTGAAGATCAAGTATACAAGAACTATAGCCAAACTTCATCCAGACAAGGTATGTCTTCGCCCTTGATGTTTTGGCCTATAGCTACTGACTGACTTCTTATGCAGCTCAATTCTGGGAATACTACGGTGGAACAGAGGATGCTCGCGAATAGTGTCTTCGGAGCGCTGAACGAAGCCTGGAATGCATTCAAAAACTAGTTCAAACTGAAATTATTATCTTACACATGTATCCCGAGGGTCTCAAACATCGGCGTCGCTTGGAAGGGTTAATATGGAGGACATTCTCAACATTCGTTGTGTCCAGGATCCAATTAGACAAGTCTACAATTTAGCAATATATATAGATGAACACGGCTTAACACCACATCTGAGAACGCCGTCCCACACAACTTCCCCGTTCGTCCCCTCGGTTGAACAATGGCCTTTGTTGGCGTCTGCCGATAATCATGGAATCCGTGTTTAATGCCCACGTCCACCAAAGCCAGGCCACTTCGTGGTTCAGGTACGCGCTCGGTACGCGCTCGGTGGTGACGTACAGGCATTTTCTCTGCATTCTAATCGGGGCAGATTGTAGGGTGGAGCCGAAATTCGCAAACAGCATGAAGGGTTTGCAATTTACATAGGGTAACAGGCAGCATGGTGTGGTGTGCAAATGCCCAGAAAGCGGTCTCGTGCTCCTTCAATTTAAACCTCACGACAACGTCCGTGGTGGGTGGAATGACTACAGGCACGGCCAATAGATATGGCGATCATGACGCGGACAGCGGCGCCATCTCCGTGGGTGCAAAAATTGCAGGTCTAGGCATATTCGAGCTTCTTCCATCCAGCGGGTGCGAGGGATCAATCACCCCAGCTGAGAGCAATAGCACCTACTTCATGCAGCTTAAGTTTACCCTGTGATGCCTCGAGGCGACTGTCAGATAAAGGCAATCAGAAAATTTAACAAAGAGCGCACTGTGGTTGATGCTGATGGACGTTCCTCAGGGGGGTGCTGCAGGTGGCTGGTTGTCGGAGTGCTGTCCAAAGTTGCTGCGTCTGCTGCAGCGTTGCTTTGATTCCGACGCGTAGTTCGGCCTCGTCGGTCGGTGACGCCCACGAGCCGCACGTTGAGTATTGGTGTCGGTGGTTCGCGTTCAACAGACTTGGAACGAGAACGAGAACGACCATGATAAGGATCTGGAGAGATTGAAGTCGTGAAACGTGGATAGGGGTTGGAAGGGTATGGCTGTTGCCGGTGGTAGGTCGTTACGCCGTAGTCGTCGGTAGGATCAAAATAATCCGATGCCCCAGAGGTGTTTCGAGACATAGAGAGCGAGTGGTTGACCTCTGGAAGTACAGTCTGATTGTGGAGGTTGAAAGGTATCTGTGATCCAACATTCACCATTTTTCTGAGAGTAAAAAGTTAGCCATCGTTAAGCTCCGTGTTGACCCTCTCTCGCACCTTTCTTTAGCTCGTACGATAGTATCAAGCTTTTGCTGTATCCTATGATGGTTCATCAGTGCTGGGTCAGAGCTACAAATAGACAAATAAAAGAAAAAATCAGAGTGAGACATGGATAACACGAAACCCAGGCATACTACATGGATGGCCCTAAATTGTCAGGAATGAGGCGTAACGTCTCATCATCTCTTTGAGATGGTAGATCATTAGTATCTTCGTCTGTATGATGGCAGCAGCAGAAGAGTCTAGTCAGAAAATCGTAAGTCATAGTTGGTGTTGATGATGAATGTGAACAAGAGTTGTATAAATAGGAGTTGTAATGTTTTCAAACCGTCATACATACATTGATCGCTGACTGTGGGAAAATAAGACCATATCGGGAACCCCACTAAAAAGTTAGACCTTTCTTCACTCTCTTCCTAACGCTCCCTGCAATACTTGGCCATGTGATGCTAGCACGCTATCCTTCGATAGCTCATATCACTTGGTACGAGTAAGCTAATGGCCTATGTACGTTCGCTGAATATTTATGTCTGTCAGCTTCCCTTCCGAAGCATCTATATCACGAACTGACCAAGTTGGATCTCGCACCCGTCTCGGATTCAAGATCTAAAGCTTGGAGGCTTTTGTCGATAGAAAAGACATGGATAGTTCTGGAACTTGGGTTGTACCATGTGTGCGCAACATGACATCTTTGATGGCTTCCACATACGGAAAATTGAATGCCAGGCCACAAGCTTTCCACGCAAATCCTGACGCCGCATAACTAACGTTGTGTGGGCCCCAATCTATGCCTCGTCGGCGAACACATTGGCACTCTCAATGCCAAAACGATGCCCGCCTGGTGTTGGAACTTTGACAGGTACATACCTTGAACAATCTCGCCAGGCCCGCCCCACCCAGTTGTCCAGTGGGTAACTCCCTAGGTCATCATAGTGGAGCCGTCTTTCTTCTCACCATCGTAGCAAGCAATGCGATTGCGGTGAATGGTCGCTGCCATTTTGTCATACGAACAAGCAAGCGTCTTGTTCCCTCGGTAATTCCTATAGGTTCCCGCAGTGGAGTCGGTTTCGACCTCCTGACTTTGACCTACTTAAAGGGCTCGGGACATTAGCAAAGTAAAAAAATCCTCAATTATGAAGTTCTCCGCCGCTGCGCCCATCGTCCTTTCATTTTTGACGACTGTTGTTGTGGGAGTACCGACGCCCTCAGTGAGTACATGCTAATCATTCTTGGTGAGCTATGAGCGCTCTCTGAGCTGCTGTAGGGCTTAACATCGTGGTCATCGCCAGTCCAGCTTGGCTCCAGAGTGGTGGAGGAACGGAGGTTAGATCCAGAGGTCAAACGACGGGTCGTACGACACTGGATGGCAGGGTCTACGATACCCGCTGGAGTTCGTCTATGAGAACAGAAATTGAGAGAAATATGGTACTTGTCCTTCATCTACACCTCGCCTTAACTAAATTTCGTCCCAAGTACTTGTAACATGTATAGTCCGCGGCAAGTCCGCGGATAATTATTGAGGCTCGCAGCGAGAAGTGTGATGTCATTGCTTTTTTGTGGAGTCATCATTGGAAGAAAATATCATGTTGCGGGCCGGCCTCCGACTTCTCCGGGGTAACATCGGACTTCGCTCCACAGCCACCAATAGCCGCCACCGTCGGATTGGTGTCTCGTGCCGTTCGCTAGATGCTCACTCCTTTGACATGATCCACTATCTTGCTTCTGCTCTCCCATAATGACCTTTGGCCTCCCCAGTGTCAACGAGATCGTCAAAGGTCAAATATACCTCGGCAAGTGAGCCTCATACTATTGACTTCTACGCTCTGATACCCAATCTAACGAGTAAACCTTGTCTGGCAGCCTATCAGCTGCCTTGTCCACCGAAACGGTGAAGAAGCTTGGAACGACGCACATTCTTTCTGTATGCCCTGAATACCCCTCGACGGGGCCTAACCACTTGACGATAGCCGTCGATGACTCGGAGTACGACAACATTCTCATACACTTACCGGATGCCTGCCAATTCATTGAGGCAGCGCTCAAGTGTGATGGGAAGGTTCTGGTGCATTGCGTCATGGGAATTTCGCGGAGTACGACGGTAGTGGCTGCCTATCGTGAGTTATTATTGGCCTAGATTGCACACGCACTCGTGACGCGTCTGATAGTCATGAAGACGAGGAAGATGAGCAGGTCAGCTGCTATCAAGCTTATAAAACAACGTACCACCTTCCATTTCTGCAGTTGGGAGACTACTGACACGTGAAATCTAACGCAGGTCGACCTGAGGTACACCCCAACTATGGCTTCATTACGCAGCTCGAGACTTTCGCTGAGTGCCAGTACCTCCCATCTCCAACAAATCCAATATACCGTCGGTGGAAGCGTCAACATGAGCGCAACGTCACACAGTTCTTGAATCAAATGATTGACACAACCACGATCATTCCGAATCAGCTGCACCTCAGCAGGTGCGTGTTCTGCCTTCTGCAGCGTTTCACTCTCACGTACTAAACGTTATCTAGCGAATTCCCAGAAAACGTATGTCAGGCGGAGTCTTTGATACTAGACGCTGGCATCACGCATCTCCTGTCCATTTCGCCAGAACAAATACCATATGCTGCGTTGACTTGTCTTCACAAGCATAAGCACATTGAATTGCCTCCTCAACGGAAGGGCGATCTCCTCCTTGCGCTACCTGACGCGTGTCAATTTATCCAGGGTGCAATTGAGGGTGGTGGGCAGGTCCTAGTTCACTCACTTGTCGAGACCACGGCGTGCATTGTCGTGTGTGCATTCCGTTTGTCATTCATCGCCTCTTGAGTGTCCTCTTTGTCTCAAGCGTTTCTACAGTGATGTCTTCAAATGGTCTTCCAAATAAGGAGTCTTTTGCGCACATTCAAAGCGGTATGTAGCCCACTCTTCCGCTTCAATGGCTGACATGATGATGGCTCCAAAGCTCTCCCTCTCTTCAACCCCACTAAGTCCTTCTCTCGCCACCTAGAGCTGTTCGAGGCGTGCCAGTACCACCCCAGCTTAGATAGCCCGCTTGTCCAGGACTGGGTTGCTTCTGAGACGTCTCCGACGCCAACGCCGATGTCCGGCATCAGCGGTATTGCTGCTAGTGTCATGAGCGAGACTGGGATCGACATGAGCGCGTTTGGTGATGCACTGGCTGCCATTCAGCGACGGGAAATCGCGGTACCAGAACAGTAGGGAGTTGCTGATACCCGATTGAAAATATACCTACCATCTATATTCATTTGAGAGCAGGTGGGAGAAAGGAGGTGTTAGAATTGGCCACCGTGGAGATGGTCAACGTTTGAAAAGTCCTTGTGGACAACGAATGAGAGAAATGTGCTTACCGATCTTATCTCTGGATCTCTTGATCATATTCACTTCAACTTTTCCTGCCGGCCACCAATTTGCCACCGACCAGCCCGTATTCCAAACTCTGGCAACTCTGCAAATTCAGAGCTCATGCCTATATTTCATATCAGCGTCTGCCTCCCCTTTTACACAGCGACTCTTATCCGAACTCCCTGTTTGGTATTTAGGAAGCGTCTCTGAACGAGACGACACTGCAAAATGATAAGGTT
The DNA here is from genome assembly GCA_018858115.1 of Tephrocybe rancida. NCBI lineage: Eukaryota > Fungi > Basidiomycota > Agaricomycetes > Agaricales > Lyophyllaceae > Tephrocybe > Tephrocybe rancida. The sequence goes on from JABCKT010006532.1 coordinate 46,346, forward strand.
TGAATTTGACGCCTGTAGAACACTCATAAAGATATAAAAAAACATCAATCCAAAACATCAAAGAATTATCAACCCTATATCGACTGTGGCCCTACAAGCCTTGACTCCGAATTAACAATGCCTGCCGTCATTCGATTTGACACGGAGAAGGATAGTACCATCCGACGAATGACTGACATTCATGCCATCCAGGAATACCCTCGCCCATTCGTCGCCCCTCCCAGATTTGCCCATGGCTTCAGTAGATTAGACATCTCCAATGGTGCCAACATCCGCGTGAAGTCTACTGTCAGCGATGTTACTAAGAACAAAGCTGATTTCCAAGTTATCTCTTGGGATGATACCCAGCTCTTCGGATGTATTCAGAGTGTGTTCGCCCTCGCCCCTGGCAACCTACAATTCTCCACTGGCGAGCACATGCGCAATCTCAAGGCCGATCCTGAAAGCCCCTCCTCCGTGCGCATCAACTTTGACCGCCCATTCGTCACCCCTCCCAAAGTCGTCGTCTTCTTTAACCATCTCGATTTCGAAAAGGGCAAAGCCTGGCGCCTCATAACCAGTGCCACAGCCATCGATGCAATGGGCTTCACGCTCAACATCGAGACCTGGTACGACACAGTCCTCCACGCTGCGCAGGCCAGCTGGATCGCATATCCGGAGGACACCACACACATCTACAGTACATCCGTCAATACCGGGCCCGGGGAAGTGCATGTCTCGAATCGGCCACAGGCTAGGCAAAGCAATTCCGAGATCGTGTTCGGAGATGTAGGGTTCTGCAGGGACCCAGATGTCTTTGTCGCGTTCAACACAATCGACATTGACTCCGACGCCAATCTTCGTGTCGTAGCCTACGTCGACAACGTAAGCCGGGAGGGATTGACCTGGCACATCGATAGTTGGGACGACACCGTCCTTTATTCTGCCGGTGTCAGCATCGTTGCGTTTAACGAATTTGTAGGTACCTTACCTATCCTGGAATGATATTCTGACACCTCTCATCCGAGCAGCACTAGCCTACTTATCTCACCCGACTCGCATAAATTTCAAAACACATGATTAGGCATGTATGCCAAGTACTCAAAAGGGCACGATATTGGCTGGAGCTGGATACCAGAAGCGTGTGGAGGTCGGACCGAACATCTATGATTCTGATTCAATTCTGCGTGGGGAGATTAGGCTGAATGAGCTCTTGATTGGTTTTTTACGAGGCTGAGAGAATGTGTAAAATGACTCATAGCCCGAGAATAATCAACAAGCAGGACATTCTGCATGTCAGGTTTGGGTCAACACTATCTCTCATCACCTCTGTACTGCTGTGCTTGTTTTTCCCGAGAAGAAACCGGTTGACTGAGCATAGTGTGGCGCTCATGACATGGCAAAGTCCCACGTTGTGGATCGATGCAAAGCCAATGTTTCTCCTTTACTGATAACAGGAAAGTGCTTTTGAATGGAAGAAGCGATCAGTATTTCGAAATTTTCTTTGGCGTCACAGAATGGCAAAAGTTTTAAGGGAGTCAGAGAATGAGGTGAATTTAATGTGCTGTAAAAGTGAGACATAGTAGATAGAGGCCGGACGGCATCCACTTTCATCAAGGCCAGACGGAAAGACGGTAGGGACCAAGCAGGTACCTTTAGAACGTCGGGGGGCAAAAAGACAAGGAACGTATGAGACAAAATGCGGGTGTTATATGGATAAGATGTAGCTATTGTTTTGGCCAGCGCGATACTTTGTGAGTAGGAGCTAGCGTATGTCGTGAGTAAATGAATATGTAATAAATATCCTGTGGAGTTGGTACGACATACTTGTGTATAATCACAGGTTCTCATCCTTACTAGGCGGACTGGTTAAAGAAGTTTGGCTCCTCTGCCCGAGTCTCCTGGGGCAGCGTGATATTCCATTCCTTGATCTGCCTGTGGAAAGGAGCGGGTATTGGATTTGTCTTGGCCAGCTCATCGGTTCGCGCGTTCGAAAGAGTGATAACATCGACCAGCGCCCGCTGGATCTGGGTGTACACCATCATCTCCGAGAACCGTTGACGTGGATTAGGTACGCCCTGGAACCAATAGTGTCTGGAGAACATAACGTACGGCGTCTTCACGCCCCATTTACGTTCAATAGTGCGATCGCGGGCCTCCTGATTCTGCCCCGATGCTTCAAGACTCCAATTCGTATTATTCATCATGGGAAGGTCGCCAGCATTTTCGCGGACCCAGACCTAGCGAAAGGAGTATTAAATATAGGACTCGTGCACAAGTGAAAACATACCTTGTTAAGATTTGCCCAGGTTGCATAATCATTCACCCAAACTTCGTTAACATAGGATACCCTGCCCAGTCGAATCTCCCAATCACGGAAGAATCGGGCGCTATAGATAGGGGACAAGATAATGAGAAGAGGGCTCCATGATTAAAATGCAACTCACATTCTAATATCATCAGTAACGTAGAGACAGTAGCCCCAACGATAACCGAACTTCGTATCGATCATGCCCTCTTTCAGAACATTGACTCGATTAATCCAGTCCGTACTCAGCCCACTGTATCCAATAAGCCTACGTTGGGGTGGGGCCGTTGGGTTTGAGCGGATAGTGAGGTTCTTAACACGATGCCAATGGCTAATGCCTTCTTGATAGGTGTCCCAGGTCACGCCTTATTGAGGCACAACTTGAAGGTTACAGCTGGTGAAATTTGAGTATACCGTGGGTAGGCGGGCATGGATTTAGTTACCTGCTTCGATCCTGACACAGTTGTTGAAGGCCTCGTCTTCGAAATGTATCTGTATGTGACCATTAACCGTCAGAAGCTCAATATGCGTGAAATCATACCATATCCATGGGATCACTCCGAGAATATCCTACGATCCTTCGGAACTGAGTTGTCTTTGATTCTGGGCAGCCGCATGATTAGTACGGCAGACGGAGGATAGCACCTACGCTTACCATCTACAACTTCGTCGTACTTCACCAAATCAATGATTGACCACTCTTTGCCGTCAGCAGGGTTGATGGCGTTGAAGTAATACAGCGCCCGGTCAGACCTAGGAGAGATGAGCTAGAGTCGAAAGAATCGTTGTGATGCCATTACAAAGCTTTATTCGTTCGCGCAACGATTGCCAGCTGTGCACCGTTCTTCAAAACATCGTTGATAATCCTCGAGACATCGCCAAATACTTTGATCGACACTTTTTTATTACTGGAGAGTTCAATACGATTATCAATGCGGGGGAAATGACCGTAAATCAAACAGTACTGACGATACGTCCACAATTGTGAAAGGGTCCGAGCGATACATGTTGTCCTCGAGTTTGGCCGCAGCACCAGGTCCCCTGCCCCAGACTCCGTTCGTTGTCAGGTTTTGCCATAGAGTCCAGCTAATAGCGATAAATATGTCAGAGAGGGTTTCTATCACTCGAACTGGATCACTGACTCTGTGTCGAAAGCAACTACTTTCGGAAAGGCCATGCTGTTGATAGAGTAGTGTGTAAAGGCAAGGCGAAGAGAGGGATTAAATGCACCCTTCCTTGATAAACTCTGAGAAGGCAGCCGTTCTAGGTAATGTAAACATAGGGTAATTTAAAAGCTCAATGAGAACTACTCACGGAGGTGAAGGACTTACTTCTCTCGTCAGTGTTGACAGTTCATTTTCGATACGAAGGGTCTTTTCCTGCTAACCAATCTAGGTTACTTCAATTCGTAGCGACCATGGTGTATTGTTCATCTGTGAAGACGTGCACATGTATACTCGCACTTCTTCAAGCCCCAGATCAGCACTTGTGCCACTAACGGACCCTGATTCGCCGACTCCTAATCTGACTTTCCGACGGCTTGGATCGTGACGGCCTATCTGGTAGTCCACTACCAGCGAAGTTTTGCATCGTGGCTGACAGTTGCTCCGGTTCTCGAAGTGAGAATTAAGGTTCGACACCCCGAGATTGCCTCGAGGAAAACAAGTCTAAAACGCGTCATAGAAATGTGGGCTCCACACTGCACAGGGCAATAATTACGCTTACACTGATGCCTTCTCCGGTCCACGAGGATGTCCACAAATTTCTGGAAAACCGGGGTGTGGCGAGTGATGTCTGTTCGGGGCCTGTGCGGTGATCCGGTGCCTGTGAGGTTCTTTCGGAAGATGTCCACATGGGCCGCGTGCGGCTGATTGAGCCGTGCCACAGCTCCCCAATCGTCAAAGTCAAAGTGTGTTATTTGAACGGGTTGGGGTTGAGAATATTGTGAATTTGGAATGTTCGTTGTTCGGGAGGGCTGAGAGGTCGGATGGGTAGCATATGACGAGAACATGGCTGGAGGCTGCCAGGTTACGGGGAATGAGATCACTGAGAGGACAAGACGAAAGTGCAAGGTGGTCGAACCCAGCCTTGATCCGATCATGTGATGCGATCCCTTCCGGTTCGGGGCATTCGGCCGTTCGTCGCCAGTTCACCACCCGTCACCCTATGTACAACCAATAACTTGCGCCCCTAGCCAAGTACAGCGTTGAGGTATGAAACTAGTAGGGAGGCGACAACTCAAAAACGAGGCGAGAGCAACGGGCTAATCCTCCATGAAGCGTCAGGAACGGCATGTCCAGAAATGAAGCGAGCGATTTACGTCTTCATAGCCAATCCATTCAGGAATTGAATGCGATGATTGTAGCAACGCGGCGGGAAGGCATCCCTCCGAGCACGATGCCATTGTCTACATCGATTTCGAGAAGTCCGCGATGGATCTGTCGTAGGCCACAAAGTGGGCCAGGGTGTTGAAGCGCGCAGGGGGTTCAAATCCTAAAGGGGGTAAATGGGAAGGAAAGGAGACGCCGGATGGGTACGAACACGTGTGGGCGCGGGCGTTGCTGCTCCCGATACCGACGACATATTATGGGAACAATGGGTACTCTGCGCATGGGGACTTTGTGTTTCATTCAGGCGCTGACAGTGGGATTGCGGCATGTGGGCCGGCTCTTGTGCCGTAGAGAAGTTTGGGGGCGTCGAGTCGTGAGTATTTTGGCGTCGACATAAGAGTCCAAGGGTAATTCTTTCACTTTTACTGGGACTGGCAGTGGAGGTGGGCGTGGAGGCACTAGTGGAGGCAGCAGAAGGGGAGGGGGAGGAGGACGTTCTGGACGTGAGTGTGGCGCTGCGGGCTGCGTACACGTTCGCAAGCTCCTGTGGGGGTAGTAGCAACGCTTGTAGAAATAACAGCGGTGGTGATGGAGGGTTCTCTTAGTCTTAGGTAATTTTAAATGCGACTAAGATTCACGCTCCTAAGCCATGGTGATGGACACATTATTTCTTGTTCCCCTTTTGCAGAATTCGTGTATGTGATTATGGCGTCCTTCGGTTCACTCCTTGCAAGATTCCGTATTCAAGTAACAAAGACTTGTTTAATTGTAAGTAGATAAGTCCGTAAGCAGTTCGATAACAAGGGGTTCACTAACGAGTCAAAATTCAAACTGCGTATCGTCAAAAAAGAAAAAAGTAGGGGTCTTTGAAAACTAGGGGCAAGTCGTAAAAAGAGCGCGAGAATGAACTACTTGTACAATTTGGGAACCATAACGCGAGGCAAGAGCTGGCCAGGACGAAAATTGTTGAAGGCTAACATAATGCAAAGAGTCAGGATATGATACTAGCACGGAGAAGGTATGACTTACGAATGATGATCAATCAGGCGTTGAACGCAATGATGCTGATGTTGGCAAGGTAAAGGACGGTGTCAGCCCAACTATTGATGTGCCAAGTCAACCCCGTCTGGCTGACATTGTCGACGTGGGCCTCGACACGAAGGTTGGCCTTGGAGTCAATGTCGATTTCGTTCAACGCGACAAAGACATCCGGGTTCTTCCAAAACTCGACACCGGCGCCGAACTTGATCGCTTTGCTCTGCTGAGGCTGAGGTTTGTCCCAGTCACGCACATCCGAGGTGCTAACAGATGTACTGAATATGTGCGTTTCGTCCTCGGGGTAGGCGACCCAGGCGACCTGCGCGGCATAGAGGACCGTGTCCGACCACGTCTCGATGTTGAGCGTAAAGCCCTTCGCATCGATGGCGGTGGCAGTAGTTCTGAGGCGCCAGTTTTTGCCCTTCCCGAGGTCAATGGAGTTTAAGAAGACGACGACTTTGGGAGGGGTGACGAATGGGCGGTCAAAATTGACGCGCACAGAGGCGGGGCTCTTGGGATCGGCGTAGAGGTTGCGGATGTGCTCGCCGGTGGAGAATTGCAGGTTGGCGGGCGCAAGAGCTAACACGCTCTGGGTGGCGGCGTAGAGACTGGTGTCGCTCCAGGAGGTGATATGGAAATCAGCGCTGTCCTTGGTGATATCTTTGATGGTAGCCTGGGCACGGATGTTGGCATCTTTGGAGATATCCAACAGACTGAAACCATGGGGAAGTCGGGGAGGCGCGACAAATGGGTGAGGGTACTTGAGAACGGCATGAGTGTCAGCCACTGGCGGGATAATGGGGCGGACAGTCCTTGTGTCGAATTGAAGGGTGGCAGACATGATTTAGATGTAAGGTAAATTGAATGTTCGAAGGGAGGAACTTTCTGTTATCTTCCTGATGCTCGATCCCCGATGTTTTTATACCTTCGAGGACCTGTATTCGATCTGTGTATTGTGTTCGATCTCTCAATGCGTCAAACCCTATTCTCTCCTTCCATTTGCGCTTTCAGTCAATGACATCCGTGGTGAGGAAAATGCCTACTCTCTTGGATAGGATGTGATTATCCAAGTCGCCAAAGACTCGGGTGAAGTTATTTATGAAGTTGAAGGCTGTCGAAGTGGTGTAGTAAGGACTGATGAGAAATACGAAAGCAGTGATCACACGGCCGAGTCAAAACACTCTCTTATTGATGTTGAAGCTATTGTTGGGGTTGAACTGCTTTACTTTGCTTAGTTTTTCGCATTGTAATACTCGACGCTCAAGGGCTCACCTATCACACATTAGAGGGATAACACCGAGCCTAGCCTACCACGAGTCATTTCTTCGTCTCTGTCTCATGCCCAGTGCCTTCATTGTTCTCCAGGCGTCAAACCCTATAGTCTCCTAACTACCTCCGGAGTGAGTGAAATGTCTGTTCTCCTAGACAGGCCCAAGTAGTCAGAGTATCCGATGGAGTTGTTGAAAGCTGTCTAAACTGGTCTAATGAGGACTTTGAGAAATGCGAAATCGATACTCACACGGTTGAGTCAAAGTATTTTCTGACCTCTGGAGTTGAAATTATCGATGGGGTTGGGTGCCTGTTGTCACATTGGTTAGTTTTTCACAGTTTTGAATGATCAACGCTCAAGCGTTCACCTTTGAACTGTCAACACCGGGCAGGTATTTCACCATAAGTTATTCCTCCACCTCGTTCTACAGTCTCATGCACCTCATCTCACGCCCATACCGATTTGGGTCCCGCCTGTGTCGGCTTCCATTCAAGTGTTCAATTCCTCGAGGCGTCAACTTGTCAAAGCCTATATCCAACCTATATCCTCCACCTATTTTCGTATTCATCTATATCCGTAGTGAATAAGGCACCTGCTCTCTTTAAGGACAAATTCTCCATGGTTCAGAACTGTCAAGCCACTGGATGATGGGAGAGCCAGAAGACGAATATTAAGTTTACACAATGGTAAACAATGCGTTTTTTTTTGACTTCCATCATCAAATTCGATGGATCTCTATAGATGGTGAGCTCGAGGCGTCAAATTGTCAAACTCTATATCCAACCTATATTCTCCACCTACCCTCGTATTCATCTATGAAATCCGCAGTGAGTAAGTACGGTTGGCCTCCAGGGTCAGGTCTACTTCACGCTTTCATTTGTCCATTTGAAGCTGGTGGGGTCCTCCTTCGATCTTGGTCATATCCGCGTCTGTCACACCTACGTATTTTCAGCTTCTGATAGGTGTACAACGACTTATCTAGTCCGAATTGACATAAGATTTGGAAGTCTCTTGATCTTTCCTGCATATATGTTTCCTTTCTGAGGAGATTTCCGAGCTTTCCTGTACATAGAACATACTGAGTAGTATGTAGCTCTCCCCGAACAGTCAAAGGCATGGGGGGTCCCACACTATATGTAGCACATACAGCAGCATATGAGTTGGAAGTTGGACTCGGAGATGAGTCGACCTGCTTTATGTCACAAACTGGATTGCGGAGGATTCCGAATATAGTGGTGCGACACGGTCTGACAGAATGTATAGGTTGAACGTGGACCTGCATGCTATGTGGCGTTGATTTACTTGTCTGCGTGTGGGGTGCTTCAGAAGTACACAGGGGGCTATTTATCACATCTTCAACTTTTTTCTCAGACTACGAATAAGACATATTTGCATGAAAACGTAGACATATCAGTCTGACACGAAATGTGAGGGCCAGGGATGGATGATAATCGATAAGGTGTCGTCTTCAAATTTGTAGACATATGGAAGGCCTAAAAAAGTGTGGGATGTATCACTTTCTCATGTTTTTCACTGAAGAACATACTGATATTTCTCCAGAACATACATATCATCTCAAAGAACCGAAGATGGATACAGAGCTACACATATAACATAGCTTTTATGTACCTATCCCGCAGGCGGAAGAAGTCGAAGATACTGTCACGGGATTCCAGGACCTCGGACACAGCGCAGAAGGTCACGTCCTACTGCAATTCGGTTGGCTGAAGTAGACCTGTCAGTGGCGGCCAACCGTAGTAAGGCACTTACTAACCTGCTCTCTTTAAGGACGAACCCTATATCCAACCTATATCCTCCACCTATTTTCGTATTCATCTATGAAATCCGCAGTGAGTAAGGCACCTGCTCTCTTTAAGGAAGAATTCTCGAAGGTTCAGAACTGTCAAGCCACTGGATGATGGGAGAGCCAGAAGACAAATATTAAGTTTACACAATGGTCAACAATGTGTTGTGGTACGTGTGCGCCGTCGCTCCAAGACCATGAGACGATGTTACGATTTTGATATCTACCTCTGCTACAGAATAGCTAAGGACATACTAATAAGTAAGCCATGGTAGACCTAGTAAGGTGCTAATCAAATTATCTTGACTTCCATCATCACGTTTAACATTTAGATTTCACCTTGAATTTGTAAGACGTACTAAACGGTTCAATGCTGGCAGGGACCTTGGGCACATCTTAGCAGATTGCTTGTTTGAAGATGGAGAGAGGTAAGTTTTATGAGCTGCTGTAAGGTTCAAGGTTGACGTCTGCAGGAAGTCTCACCACGAAGACCATCGCTGAGATGCTTACAACTCAACCCGATGAACCGCACCGGCTGCAACTTGGCCGCAACCGTAACATTCACTGTTTTGAATTATCAACTCTATTGTTGCAACATGGTACTCAAACCGCTAGAATGCTGCCTACCAGAAAATCGACACCTCTCCAGCGTCCTCTTGCCGCCTCTCCCGAGTCCCCCCACATAGCCCCATGGTTCGCACCCCAACTACCTTCTTCCTGGTGTCGGCACAAGGACCCCCACGAACCTATACGATCGTCAGTCCCGACATCGACTCTGACATCGTCGGTGAGTATACCACCTTAATTCTCCCTCGACGATCAAGCGACTGACCATATCTTCCTGACGATCTCTGGCCTCCCCCGGATGTTCCGATGGAACTCAAGGAGAAGGTTGTTACGATTAGTGGTAAGTCTACTTTCTACCAGAGTTCTATTTCCACCCTAATAATACTTTTTCAGCCCCGAGTGTGCCACGTCTTGTCTATGTGGACGTGACCATGACCTCTGGTACGGCCTACACCGGCCGTGAGCGTCAATGTGGCGCTAATTCCGGCCAAGCTCAACGATGCCTTAGTTATTATACAGGTCAACCCTCGACAGGCGAGTTTTGTACTTAATATAACATTCATTTCACGGAGAATCTGGGAAGTAAGAACAGCTATTCCCAAGTGCTGGACGTGAAAGACAACTGGACGTAAACGGGCAATGTATGCATAGCTCTTTAAAAGTTTTTCGGCGTCGTAGAAATGAGGTGAGATCAATGGGCTATTGATGAAACACGAAACATGAGCAACGAGGTAGGCAGAGCTTAACTAAGTGACTTACTGCTGCAGTCGATTCATTCATGGGATGATCGCGTTGACGTTAGCACCAGCAGAACAGAGAACAGTTTCACCCCTGGAACCGATGTGCCACGTTAATCCCTGCTGGGATACGTCGTCGACGTATGCTCTGACGCGAATATTGGCCTTGTCAATATAAATCGAGTTCAAGACGCCAAAACGTCGGGCTTTTCCAAAACTCCACATCCTGGAAAGTGATCGCCTTGCTCTGCGTGGCCTGCGGGTGGTTAGAGGGGCGCACTTCCTGTGTGTTGACGGACGTGCTGGAGATGTGCGTCTCGTCGCCAGCGTACGCGATCCATCCCACTTGCGCAGAGTAGAGGATAGTATCTCCCTACCTCTCGATGTGGAGCGTAAACCCGTTCACAACTATATCTGTGGCGCATGTCTTGAAGAGCCAGCTTTTGCTCTTTTGCAAGGTCAAGAGAATTAAGGAAGGCGCCGACTTTTGGAGGATTGAGAAGGGGCGGTCGAACTCGACGCGCACAGTGGCAGGGTCGTCTGGGCTGACGAGGAGATTGTGCATATGTTCGCCCATGAGGTTCGGCAAATTTTCAGGCGCGATGGCGAATCCACCATCGATGGGGTGGTGTCATCCCAGGCAACGACGTGGATGTCACCCAAATCCCTCGTGAAATACACCATTGATGATTTGAAGCGAAAATTGGCGTCTTGAGATATGTCTAATTCGCGGAAGCCATTGGCAAGGGGCGGACGGGCGACGAATGGCCGAGGGAAGTCGAGTGTGCCTGTGTGCTATCTGTGGCCGGCCTGTGCTGCAGCTAGTACGTGTGTCGAACTGGTGCGAGGGAGGTAGTCTTGGCTATGTTGCCTTGTACGGAGCAAGGCAAAGTGGGGAGGAGTTGCAGCTGAAAGAAGAACTGAAATTTTCGAGGGGTCTCAGCTTCTGAGAAGCTTTGAAATCGATGATCACCTTGGTTTATCGAAACCAATCATGGGGCCCGGAGGCGTGTGACATAGAAGGCAGCGATCTTGCATAGTAATAGTTAGTTGATTGGGACAGGGACCTTTACGGCCACTCCAACTCCTGACTTACACGAATCCGTTGTGATAATCTGGATACGATTCTAGAAGTATTCTGGAAGTAGTCTAGATAATCATGTCATGCCGTCGCCGGTTAGGTTCGTACGTTCTGAAGTCAGTCCTGGTTAGTTCAGAATGTAAGGGAAGAGAGAGAACTACTTGAAAATGAGGTTGGCCCGATGAATCCGAACGCCTGGTTGCTTTCCGTCAAAGTTATGCTTGTCCAGTTTGAAGAGGAAGCCATCCCGATGCTTGAAGCATTGTCTCATCTTGGCGGCCACCAGAGGTTCTAATTACAAGCGAAGGTTAAGCGGCAAAGAATCGTTGATATCGAAGAGATCCATGAACCGAGTCACTGATGGCGAGATGAGAAGACTACATTGGAGTTCGGAGTTCGGATCCCCCCTGCGCTAGTCTGCGTTGAACGCCCACCAACGAATTTCTTTTACTCGTTCATCTTTTCCCCTTTCCAGTTTGAAAGCCATTGGTCTCCAATCATGGTCTAGGATGTGCGACTTGACGCAACACTGGCTTTCTCATAACTCTGCGACGCTATTCTAACACGTTCAGCTCTCCATAAAATGTCTCCTCAGTACTAGTGGCTTCGCTTCGATTGGAAGAGGGGAGGGCTTCGTTTCTTGTTACATACGGATGACGACTGGTTGCAAACTTTGTTTGAAGTAGTCGTTGGATGAGGGTATACTTTGAGTATCTTGTTACGATCTATACTCCTTGACATCCACATCAACGGGAATCCAGAATCCAGAATCCTTCAGTTGTCTATCTAGCTTCAGTTGAACCCCACAATTTATCCTCGTTTATTGGTCCATTGAAACTGAACTACTTTTAACTTCACACAAGGTAATGCTTTGATCTTGTATACCTCAACGCGTTCACTTATGTTTGTCCAGTTTACACCTTCAACATCGCTTCGCTTCCATCCCAGACGCACTCCATCGGAAAGCTTCAACGGGTCACAGGGACACAAAAGGAGATTCCTCTCTGATTGGAGCCATGTATATTTTTGCGGTGAGAGAATGAGCCCAACTCGGAGTTCACCGCATCCACTTACCATCATTAACTCGACATCTTAGAATCTCGATAGAGCGGTGACGTGCGGCTCTTGCTTTGTAAATTTACACTCGATATACAAACAGTGGTGCCTGGTCGGACTTTCATACACACCTAACGAGAAGTCGAAAGTCAAGACGCCAGTTATTGAAATCATAAAGTTCATTTTCACATTGCTGACGATGGCGTTCGGCCAGGTTCCATGTGGCGAATGGAGAGTGGAAACTGGTGAGCGCCATAACTCTTTTCTTGACGTCTTGAGCCCATCTTATGACGCGTCACATGGCATCCGGAACAACTAAATATATGCACAAGCGCTCGCAGCACGACAAGATCGTCGAAGGGGCCTATTCATATGACGGTAAGGTGCCGCTTCCTTATGATACCAGAGTTTTCTCACCATTTGCTGCAGCCAATGGAACGGACCAGTCCAATGACTGGAGAACTACTCTGGCAAGCCGCGTTCATCGGCCAGGATGCCTTGCACACTCTTGCAGTGGAGGAACTTTCCCTTTATGGAGCTATGGTAAGTGGGATTTGTTGACATCCCAGGTCCTCTTTTTACTTTGGAGAATTCAGGACGACCTTAATCTGCCAGAACACGGTTTTGTTTCTGACCGTGAGTGACTCCGATGTTACAGCTCGGCTCAGTTGATCGATTTCCTCGTACAGTCTGGCCTGGTGTCGAGCAGCATTTCCTGGAGAGTTTGGTTGTATCGGGGCGTGTGCAAACTGCTCCGACTACTGGTATTGCGACCCCGTAAAATGCTCTGATCGAGGAACGCGATAGACCCTGGATTGAGTATGGTGGTTCAATTTACTTCTGGAAATCTATGAAAGGACGATTCAATATTGATACCCTCCATGTCGACCTTATTCTTTGTACACTTCAGGAACCTATGATGACGTCCGAGATTGATCCACGTAAGGTTTGATCACACCAAATTTGCGTCCAGCGAAGTTGAATTCCAGCCACACCATGCCAACAACGCCGTTCCAGAACAGCAGATTTGCCTCATTTTCACCCAGTCTGGCCTCGACCAAACCTCGATCATGGACTTTCAACCTCTGCGGAGATCGATAACTTTTCAGTCTCTTTTGCTCATCTCCGACCGGGGATACTTACAAGTTACATACTACAGCGACAGTCACAAATTCAAAGGCAGTGCTCGCATCATGCGTTATATACAACAAGCTTCGTTTTGTTCATGCTAAGCACAACTACAGTTCTTTCTTTGACCAAACTATTCGTCGGGGACACAGAGCGGCTCCTCAGACTGAGTCAATCGATTGTCAGTGGGAGCATCAAGCTCTACATAGCGATAATCACTTACCCCGCTCGAACCGCCAGGTCTGATTGGTACCTTCCCATCTTGACCAGATGGCGATCGGCGTGCCATTCGTAGCGTCGCCGTTCTTGGTGAGGTCGACGTTGTACTGACTTCCAGGAACGGTGATCCTTTTATGCACTATGAGATGTCCCTCTAAACTCAATTGCATCCTTGAACTCACCTGTAGTTCGACGGGTCCAATCCGTCGGGATTAATGTCCCAGGCCACTGCAGTTGGAACGGCACGGAGCTGAAGCCCGTCCTGGAGGTGGCCCTCCATGATTCCTAGATATGTCTTGGTCCTGATGTTGCGGAAGATCCATTGATTGGTTCCACTATATTGTAGAAGTTCCCACTAGATCATAAGACCTGCGTTGGGTCATGCAGAACAAGATGATCTATCAACCTACTCTCTGGTTGTCTTCACCATGCCGTCCCCAGCCAAAGACTACGAAAGAGCGTCAGATGTTGTTGATAAAATCTTTGAATAGGATGACACACTTGTTTGACCATCTCCGGAGAGATCAGCTACGGTGCCAGACCTGCCGTTGATGAGGATGTAGGTGGAACCAGATACGAGAGACATTGTGGATTGGTTTCTTTGCCTTGCACGAACGATGCCTTTATATGCTTCCCCCCGCATCACGCGTCCGGCTTAAGGCTCGAGATGCTCACACGAGGTGTTGTCGAAGCTCAGGGTTCTGACGTAGGCTCTGACAGCTGGAAGGTTGGCGCTAGGAACGTTCTACCAGCCTCATCGACATCGATTTCAGCACCTAGATGGGTCTCGACCATTCACGAGGTCGTGGAGCCAATCTCGGGTACGATCGCTTTCATATTGGGAACTTTGGGCTCGCAGCCCACACGGGTACTCGGAATCCTCAAGCCCCGGGTTCGTACTCCAAGGGTCACTAGACGTCGCCAAAAGTTTGTATCGGATACAACGTCTAACATGGGTGGACGATGGCTAGAGTCCTAACGATTTGGCAGGTATTGTAGAAGCGTCCATACGGGGCGCCGCTGAAATGGAATGTTGGAGATGAAAGGAACCGTAATTTGCCCCCAAAAGTCGTCACCATTGTATCATAAACGTCCAGCTATAAGCTTAGCAAGTAGACGTGAAAGGTGGTCCCCGAGCGTCCTCAGCAAAGAAACTGACCGCGGCAAGATTCCGATTCGGAACGGACAAGGTGGACGAGTACATACTTGACGTGTGATTATCGACCGTGCATTTCCTCGAGTCCTCACTAGGGCTAGCTTCGAGAACTCCTTCGTGGACCATTCATAACCTATCTCAGAGAGCACCACCGCCGGTACTTGACTCACTCCGAGTCCGGATGTGACTTGACCCACCCAATTGACATTGACATTGTCTTCTTCTACTCTATCGAATTTCCGATCCATACGGTTGAATTCGCCACGTCAACGTTTGGCGCCTCATTGTGCGAAGCGCAAATTCTGGTGTCGATCTTATGATTGATATCCTCAGGTGTATCAATTCATTCATGAGGAACGTACGCTCACCATTCAAAGGCCAATCATATGAACCATACCCATAGACTGTCTTCGTCCTTCGACAAGAGTATAATGTCGGGCTCCGTCACCATTCACCCCGCCAAAATAAAAATGTATGTCTGCGAGATTTGAGTGTAACGATGGAAGGAATCAGTCGACGTACTTAGTAGACAGAAAT
>JABCKT010006533.1:0-61092 GCA_018858115.1 Tephrocybe rancida
TCACACTGATCGCCTTGATCGCGGTAGATGGCTGTATCTGGCCATATATAGCTATATCATTTCTTTGATGGATCCCTGATGATGGCGCGGTGCCAATTAATAGCTAATATTCCCACGCTCGAGACGCGTCACTCCTGACCTGTTCCTCAACTGGGTTTTGACCATTACCAACCACCCACTCTAACCACCATGTCCGCGTCTGCATCCACATCGAAGACCACAGAGAGTACCTCCAAAGCTTTGGAGCAGAAACCTGAGGCGACGCAGCATCTTGGTGTACTGGAAGAAGACGATGAGTTCGAGGAATTCCACGTAGCAGGTTGGGCCGCATTCCCCTTGCTCTAGGACGACACTTGTAACTAACACATGTCATTCATAGATTGGGACGACTCGCAAACAGATCTTGCACATCTTGGTGGTGCGGCACCCGGAGCAGCGAAGTCAGGGGGTGATAAACTATGGGAGGACAATTGGGACGATGATGATATCGAGGATGAGTTCAGCACACAACTACGGTAAGTTTTTGGACGAAATGCTTTGTTAATATCGTTGAACTTTTGAACCCTAGGAATGAGCTTGCAAAGACAAACAAATCTGGGGACGCCATGCAACACTGATTCTTATTCTGCATATTGTACTAGTCTTCCAATTCAAGAACAATATCATGATATTTCACATCTGTTCCACACAATGTCTGCGTGGTTTCGTCGATATCATTATCATTATCATTAGGTTCGTCGTACAGCTCGTGAGATAGACGCGTTGAAGAGAATGTCATACTAAACTTTCTCATCAACCGATGCTGGCGTTTTCTCCTCTACCTCTTCAACTATGGTTTCCTCACCAAGTCCCATCGAGCTTGTGTCATAGCCGTTGGCCTCGAGGTATTCTCGGAACTAAACACAGTAACACAGTGAGTCGGCAGATAACGATACTCGTAAAACAGGCCTACCTCGCGATCCTCCTTTTCCATGCCGTCCATCGACAGAGGGTGGATGAAGAAATACGTGACGAGCGCGCTCAAAACAGCAAGACCTGTGGGGTTTGGTGAAACATCAAGTTACACTTTTAGTCCGGCACATACCACTACCGACCCAGAAGGGACCCGTGTTGCCCTTCACACTCTCAGCCCCGCCAAAGGCTAGTGATAATCATGTCAAATTTCACTGCAACTGTCTAAAGCGAGGCCGCCTACCTTTGATCATCGGGGGGAAGGCTGATAAAAGCAAACATCAACTCGAGTGCAGGGCTCGTCAGAAAAACTACGCACCCCAAGTGCCAACGAATGCCCCCACCTTACCGACAGCGGCTGCTATACCATAGAACTGTCCTCGAACTGCCGTTGGGCTGGACTTGCTCGCCAGGAGACCGAGGTTGTTTCCTGGTCCAAACTCTCCAAAGCTCAAGAAGATCCCATACACCACCTACAGCAGCCGATAAGCCTACGTCGAAAAGTACAAGGCCATCGATCTTACCGCGAATCCACCGATGTGCTTGATGAGCCTATAAAATAGGATGTTAGCAAAAACCTTGTCAGTCAAGGAAGGGTGAGCGTACTGGGGATAGAAGCCACTCATGAAGAAGCCAATGATGGCTTGCAACAAGAGACCAGTAATCTAACAAGCTTCAGTTAAACGCGTTGCAAGAGGGCGTATAAGTTCACCATAGTCCAGTTGGGCCCCAGGTAATCAACGCAGAATGCTCCGATGATGGTCCCAGGGATGTAGAATAGACTGCATACGTTTAGAATATGGTTCTGGCGATGCAGGTTGGAAGAGAACCCACTTGATGACAACAGTCCAGCCGAAAACAACTGTCAAGGTAGTGGAGCCACCAGTAATACTGTGAAGGGTGTGAGGGGAGGTATCATAGTTGGAAGAAGAAAAGTACACTTACCTATCGACGATGGTCGACGAATAGATGCCAAACTATTTTCAAGTCAGTATAAAAGGCGTTCGTAAGTAGCAGATCATCGCAGACTCACAGGATATCTGAGGGACACAATAGAATTAAGGTGTTGTGCGGTTGGCAAATAGAACTTCAAACTCACGTAATAAAGTCGTACAAAAACCTAAAAGTCGATGATAAGCAGAAGTCAATCTAGACGGGAGATCATACCATGTGAAAGAGATTGCGGCCAGGCGAACCCCATAACGTCTGAGGACCAACCCGTATGGAATGCGAGCCCGCTTCATCGAATCCTTCTTGAACCGTTCCGGTTCTTCCATATTGAGTCGCCAGAGGAATACCAAAAGGGCGGGAACTACGCCAAGACCAAGCGAGAGGCGCCAGACTGCGCGGAGGTGATTCTCTCCGAAACTGCATTCTCCATCAGTATGTAGTTGGGCCACATAACGAGCAGTCGAACTTACATCCAAAATAGAACCAGGGGCACGAACGCCGCAACTACGAATCCGAAATCGATCATGGAATCTGGGGGGCCAGATACATATTATTCTTGTGTGGCAATTGATGCAGGAGGATATGACGTACTGGTGGCGAGAGCAAACCAGCGGTGTTGGGCCCTCTTGCTAATTCCAGGTTGTTCAGTTTGCTCAGATGCCGAGACCGAGCCGCACGGGTACTCCGCCCCTACTCCAATTCCGAGGAGGAATCTATGAGAGGTCCTGTCAACGAGAGATCTAATGCAGGGTATAAAATTTCTTACCGCATGGCGCTAAGCATGGCCAACATGCCTCCAAGACTCCCATGAGCGCCAGAAGAGGCAGCAGATAGACCCGAGAAGAGCGCGACAATGCCGGTCGCTGTCATCTGTATTCACACTGTCAGTCGCCACTGGCAGCGGTGTAGACAAGGCGCGTGACTTTACCATTCCAAACTTCCTGCCCAACTTGTCCGAGAGATAACCTGGTTCCTGACTTCAGCGCTGTTCCATGAGCAGGGACAATTGGATTACCGAAAGTCACCATCCCAAGTACAGTACCAGCGAACGTAAGGCTGCTCAAGATGGTGCTGTAGTTGTGGGCCGAAACACGTTCAGCGCCATAGATTCGCTTCAAAACTGTAGAGAAGTCATCAGCTAAACTGAATCTCTTTAGACCACCGAGACTAACGCGTGTTGACTATTGAAGACGATTAGATCATGAACTGCAATGAAAGAACCGGCGACGTACCACTCCCGATGACTCCGTTAGCATAACCTGAAGACAAATTGGTCTATGCAGGGCATGTATCATAGCATGGTTCGTACCGTCTGAGAACAAGGCAGTTCCGCAACTACAAGATCATTAATTAGATCTCTTTCGACATGTTAGGAATGGAACTGACGCGAAAATGAGAGAGACACTCTTGATACGTGACTTCAAGTCGGACATGGTCTCAAGACAAGAGCTTCGAGAGTGCCCTTGCGCCCTCCAACTCACTTATATGCATAGATCAAACTTCTGACAAGCGATAGGAGAGGTATCGGGGGTCCTAGCATGGTGTCTATAACTGTCGTGTCCATTTTATCACACGTTCGTATGTCCGAGAACCTCGCTGGCGGCTGACTGCCGTCATCGGTTGCGCTGCGCCCGTATATTATGCGCCTATAATTAGTTTGAATCAAGGATGGTCACCATCGTTCGCTGTGGTGAGCTTGTGTGTACGTCGTGGACATCATAATGTTTAACAGATGCTTCAAGAAATTTCGACAACGTTGACTACTACAATGATCTTATTAACCAAGGATATGTAGCCCAATATTAATGGGCTTAAGCCCCATCAGGTAGACTCAGGTTTTGAAGCCACTTGATTCCAGCGGCTAACTTTGGACCAACTCTCTCTCGACTCTTGATGTTGAGGTTCTTGTCTCTGCAAGAGGTAACTCGACAGGACTTGGATCATGTTACTTGACAGCATTGCATGCACCGGCGCGAAAATCCGTGAGATCTGAGTTTCAGAAGCCGACCGCTGGGCAGCAGTGGGGGCATAGCATCTGATATGATCCCACTACTCAGTAGAAGACCTGAAATTCTAAAAAAGATCTTCTCAGCCGAAGAAACTCGAGGCCTCGCGGATTCAGGGGTCGATGTTTCTGCAAGACAACAATCACGGGGTTCTGGTTTTCAGCTAGTCGGTTGAATGGTTGAATACTGACTGGTACCCTCATGGCTTCTAGCGCTGTACGCAATCCAGCACAATCGGTTAATTATGTCAAAGATGATCCTTCCTCCTTAATAAAAGGCTCACCGATTTCAAATACCTGTTTGAAGCGTGATCAAGGCAAGGATCGGGGTCACTGCAGGCGGAAAGATCTGTCCAGCTGCGCTCTAGACAACTATTGTGAGTTCTGAACCTCGTTGAGGAAGATAGGGTTCAATACTTTGAAGTGATTTTGGAAGTGATATACTGTAGTAACAGGCGTGCCGACAGTCTAAGTTAAGCGGGGCCTGGGTGTACTCGCCAGTAGCAAAGATTGCTTTGTTCAGAGTCATTGACAGGTCCGACTTACTCACACACACCACTACGCGTCGTGTGTTGAGTCAGGTCAAGGTCAGATCAAAATCAAATCCATGACATATGGCGGATGTATTAGGCCGCACGCGACAAGGTTCCGGGATCACATGATTTACTCGCTTACACTGCATTGAAGATGGACATGCACCGCCCACTTGCTAACGCAGCGCTACGACCGCAAGCACATCTGATATAAAGCAGAACCAAGTTCGTAAGTAACCTCATCATCTGCGATTCCGCGTACTTATCACTCATCTTCCAGGCTGACCCTCTTCTCATCGAATCTCGCCTAGTAGTCGGCTTCGCAATCATGGGAGGTGACGACAAAGATAAGAAGGACAAGGGCAAGAAGGACAAGGATCACAAGGACAAGGATAAAAAGGATAAGGACCATAAAGACAAGGACAAGAAGGACAAGGATCATAAGGATAAGGACAAGAAGGACAAGGATAAAAAGGACAAGGGTGACAAGGATAAGGACAAGAAGGATAAGGACAAGGACAAGGACAAACACAAGGATCCTAGCCATGTGGCGCCAGGCGGATTTCCTCAACCCGGCCATGGGCAGTTCAGTTCCCCTCCTTTCGTTCCTCCCAGTTTCGAAGCGAATCGCGCCGCTGCGCCCGGCTTCCCCCCTGTCCCCCCTCCATTCCCGGCTCCCAGCCACGGCGGTGCTTTCCCTAATGCCGCTCCTGGCTTCCCTGCCGCCGCCGTCGCCGCCGCCGTCCCTGCCCCACAGCCCCACACAAACACTGCCGCCGCGCCTCCATCTGGTTACCGTGTCCCGCTGACCACAACGTCCCCCTTCCCTGACGCTACGGTCGCAGGACAGCCCGTGTGCTACGATTACGACGGTGTTTCTCCCCTCTTCATCGGCTCTGCCCTCTTCGAGAACTCGGTGCACCCGTGCAAGATCGGCCCTCATCTTCAGCCGTTCGCCTCAGTCGCATTCGGTGGCGCAGAGCGCCCGCATCACGGTCGTTTCGACTTGCTGCCTTTCATTCCGCAGACAATGGAGTGGGTCCGTACATCGTATGGCCAGATCCCTCCAGGCAGGCGCCCGATCGAGGGCGGATATGAGGATAACGGCGCAAAGTTATACCATGGCCTAGCAGTGGTGAATGGAGTCAAAGTTCCTGGCAAGACGAGCGAACACTTGTGCGTACCTTGCTACTCATCCGAGATCCATTTCTGATCAATCTCCAGGGCTGCTTGTAATGTTTCGTTCGGTGGGGCTGAAGTTCCCATTACCGATCACGAGATCCTGTGAGCAATGTTTGTTAAGTTGAGTCTGGATTCTACTGACGATCCTTCAAAGATGCTGGAGGTGAACTTCCGTGTCCTCAAGAGGATGTATACCAGTAATGTACAATGAACCGAGACGTGATGTAACGATGTAGGAAATACTACCAACTTGTGCTCGAAGAATCAATCAGTGGTGTTAAGCCCACAAATCTTCTCCTCTAGGCGTCGCACAGGCAGAGCAAGCAAGATGTTCCAGTTCGTTGTCCCTATATGTTATAGTCAGGCATCTGCTCGCTCTTTGTACAATCGATCGAACTCACAAAGTACAAACTCTGCAACTCCATGCTTTATGTATTGGTAGGGTAGGCGCCGAGGTCAATTGTGGTAGAGAACTCGACGGTGGTCGCTTAGATGGTCCCAATGTCTTTGGCACTTTGGCGGCCGGCAGGATCACTGGGGCACAAATATTAGATGTGGTCAGGTTGAAGGATAGTTCGAGGGCGTACCAACTTCGTCATCTTCTGAGCTATCGGCGTGCGCCTTACGCTTTCCTTTAGCTACCGGCAAGGCCCTGTTGGTTGTGCCAGGCGCCACAAAGGAGTCGCGAGCACGGTCACCCTCTGGCGGAGATCGTCCCTGTGACCCGCCAAAATCAAAGTCCTTCTCAAAATGTTCCCATAAGCTGCCCGATTTGAGGACATCCCAGTCTTCTTTCTTGTCAGAGGACAAAAGAGCCTCCCGACGATCAGTGTCTGTTTCAGGAACAACATCCACGCCCTCTTCATCGTCGGATCCAGTTTCTGATTCATCACTATGACGCGGGGCTGTCCTAGACGATGCTGAAGATTCAAAACGAAAGTGTCAGTGTTCGGCAGGCAACATATGTCAAAGGACTAACTCTTTGCTTGACTTTGCAAAGCAAGCAACCTCCGCTCCGTAGCTAGAGCGCGTTCCTCTCGAGCACGTTTGCTTCAATTGGGAGAAGTCATTAATAAGGGTAGAAACTGGCCGGAAAGTTCAGCGCACCTGTTCGCCTGTTTACCAAACCCAGTACCTTTGCCTTTCGTCTCTGCCGCATTATCCACCAAACTTGACCCTTCCCCGTTGAAAGCAGTCTTGGATGTTATCCTCGCACCAGCTTTCCGAGGCTTTGCGGTTTGTCTGCCTGTCGAATTCGATGGGGTGACAGTGGTGTTGCGAGGTTTGCGGGGTTTGCGTGCTCTGGAGGCCGTGGGGCGCTGGCGCGTCTGCGCACCACCACACTGGACGGAAAGTCAGCTACTGTCTAGACGTTTGGTCGGGACGATTCAGCGCACCACATATTCTGGTAGATCCCCCGGTTCAATTCCTTGACCATTTACTCTCACAGAGTCCGCCAAGCGGGTGCCAGAAGACCAGTATCCTGGCAAGATTGGCTTGAGAAGACATATAGAAGCTTAGAATTGACGCTCACCGTCTCCATAATATCCTTTATCCTGCAAGGCACGCACTTCGACTCGCAGTCGTTTCCACAGGGCTTGAAAGGCTGGTCCGTGGTTCATGTGCTACGGGCAGTCAGAAAAGGTATGAGTCAGACATGAAGACAAATATGCCTTGATGTGAGCCAACTGAAATACAATGAGCTCCCGTTGGCTGGTATCAGGCCGACCTCACAGACCTCATGGCAGAAAGTGCTCATCAACCAGAAGATGGGCAGGAACGTTCTATCTGGCCTGCGTAGTACCAGCTCTTCATAGTTGATTCAGCGGTCAATCCACTGAGTTTTCATCCTTGTGCGTACCAACAGTTTCGCCAGCATTCCAGTTACGGCCTGCAAATACATCGTTGTGCTCATACTTAGGTCTGGCTGAGCATCGAGCTTTTGTGAGTTTATAGTTCGACGTACCTCCTCGAAGCTGTTCACTGAAAACCCATGGGATTTCATGATTGGGCGAACTTGGGCAGCGAGAGCACGCAGGAGTTGTCTTGCTGACTCTTGTTCAGAGCTGTCGGCGCAAGGGAGGGGAGAAATAAAGTTAACATGTGGGTTGGGATTGCTCTCCTTCTCGTTTAATCGGTGATGCACCATAGTTGTGTGTAAAGTGGGAGCCAGTGTGACCAAAGGACTTGGGGTCACAACCGTCCAAACTAACACGTGTTGTGACACTTGGCGATAACGGCACAGGCGCTTATTCAAAACCGACAGTTGGTCAAACAATAATAACGGCATTTACGACAAGCGTAAGATTACAAAAGTGGAGGTGGCAGGCTATTCTGATCGATGCACGTACTCCTTCCACCATTCAGGCGTGATCGCAACCTGTTCAGCTTGAAGTTCTGCTATTTTTGATTCTAGGCTTTCAATCGTTTTGTCAAAAACATCCTGCGGGAACACCTTGTTCGATGCACTGGCCAATTCGTGCGTTCTTCTCATAGACTGAAGGGCATAAACAGCATAAGAGTCAGAACGGCAATATCAGAAGGAAGGACTTACCACAGCCACCCTCACCATCGACTCAATTTCTTGGCTAAGTGCGAGCCATCTCTCAACAGTGGTTCGTTCTTCGAGGGTAAACGGGCGTATGCGAGGATCATCATCGGAGACCAAGTCACTGTTCACGACCAAGGTTTGTCCCGCCCCATGGGTGACGACAGCATCATTGAGCCAATGGTCTAGAAGCGTTGATAGACCGCGCTTTTCAGTGGAATAAAACCCAGTAAGGCCAAAAAATGGAGATGGTGTGCCCTGCAAACAGGGCACGTCGACTTCGTCCAATGCATGGGTGAAATCAACGAGAGCTCTTGGGGCCATGGGAATCAAGGAACGGACGTCATTGCCTATGTCCAATTTTTCTGAACGAATGCGGCCCTAAACAAAAATGAGACTGTTCACGGTAGGTTCAAAGAGGGGTGGACTTACACCGGCTGTCGAGGCTTCAATGAAGAGGGTCACCAGTCGTTCTTTTCCAGGCAGCGGATACTCGTACTGGGCGAGGTAAAGTGGAAACAGGACAGGGTATGCTGCAAACTACACAAAGTAGAAGGTGAGCGGAGGGTAATGATCAATGTTTGAGTGCCAACCATGTCCGAATCAAGTGTTTTGGGAGCAATGCTAACGTCGTCACCGAGCCTGATGGGATCAGTTGTCGAATGCGCAAGACCAAGAGCGGCGAATGGAGAGATCGTGTAAGGTAGGCAGGTGACATCGACGCCATGTTGATGTTTTAGGCTTTCTGTGAATGGGACGGTCTTCTCGGTCGTGATTATTTCATCCGAGCGGTACGAGACCCAAGAAAGCACTTGAAAGTCAGATCCTATACGTGATGCATTAGAAAACCACATGAAGGGGCACGTTTCGAGGACCAGAACCTGGCAAATATCTGGCACGAGCTCAGCAATGTTGTTCGTATCGTGTATGACATTTACATACGAATCCTGGGCGATACCCGACGTTCTATGCTTCAGTAGCAATTTTGAGCGCCAGTAAATGTGAGTATCGATCTATAAGGCGAACCTGAACATCCCCACACGTAACATCGACTGAAACTTCGGCGTCGATGATCCATCCGGGAAAGTAGACGGGTGTTATTCGTACAGGGCGGAGCGGCTTGAAACCAAAACCCGGAATGAAACGCGCCCCAAGTGAGCCTATGAGTTCCTTGAAGAGGCAGATGGAAGAGGCATACGGCGCCATCTCCGTAATTGCATCCTCGGGGGATATCTCGAAGGGAAAGGCTAAATGGCATTGAGTAACATGGATGTGCTCTGCTAGCAAGATGAAAGATACCTCTGAGTTTAGTAAATGGATATGTTGATTGTGGTGCAGCGGAATACGTGCGCAATCCCGCTGTAAGTCTGCGAATCCGCGATATTCGATTTGTGAACATGGAAGAAGCGCGCTGGAAAGAAACTCAGGGTCACGTATGGGCGGTTCATCCAAATTTGACAATGACAACACCGACACGTGATCCGATCTTTAGGACACGTAGTAGTCTGAAATTTAGAGGCCCATCATCTCCTCCGCCACCGTGTCCCTTACGTCCCTCTGTGGGCTTCCACTCTCCTTGCTATGCTTTCTACTTATCTCCTTGTTCTATTTCTTGCCACTCTAACTGCTGCCGCCGATCTCTACAAGGTTCTGGGCCGTATGTTGCAGGTCTTAATGAACGCGAATGCTGTACCCGATTGACTTGGCCATAACTAGTGCACAAATCCGCCTCTGACAAGGACATTAGATATGCGTACAAGAAACTGAGCAAGAAGTACCATCCTGACAAGAACAAGGACCCTGACGCTGGCGATAAATTTGTGGAAATCGCGCACGGTGAGGCAGTCGCAGCAGTAGCATGCTTAATGAATGACACCGAATTTGTATTGCAGCATACGAAGTCCTTTCAGACACAACTGTATGTCCAAACGTACTGCAAGTTTGCATGGAGATGTTTAACAGATTCCCAGAAACGCCCCATATATGATCAGTACGGAGAGGTGAGCGAGGAATATATTGCATTTTCTTCCTCTATTGACATGAACACAGGAAGGCTTGAAGGCACATGAGGGTGGTCAGCACCAAGCGAACCCATTTGACATGTTCCAGAGCTTCTTCGGCGGAGGGCGTAAGTCGTGAAGTAATCCATCCAGCATTATGCTCACAGCATTGCAGACCAACAACAACAGGCTCGACGTGGACCTTCCTCTGTCTCTGAATTTGAGGTACCGCTAGAGGATGTGTAGGTTTATTTCACGTCACTTCACTTACCTGACAAGACTGATCAAGTAATTCTTTGTAGTTACAAAGGAGCAAATATCGAAGTACGGCCTCATTCTTTATGATGTCCCGCAGGCCGCCTCACAATCTGTCTTTTAGTTCAGAGCGAAGAAGCGCATCTTGTGTGATCATTGTAGAGGCTCGGGTGCGGCGTCTGATAGCGACATCCATAGTTGTTCGACGTGTGGTGGATCAGGTGTGAAACTAGTCAAGCAACAGGTACGGAGTGGCGTTCTGATTCTTTGCGAGCTGAAAATCTCAATCACCTTAGATCTTCCCGGGCATGTTCGCCCAAAGCCAAGTGACCTGCAATGACTGCGGCGGCCGCGGAAAAGTCATTAAGAAGCAGTGTCCTCACTGCGGTGGCCAGAAAGTTGTGGAACATACTGCGGATTATACTCTAGAGGTGACCCCTGGCATGCCGGAGGGCCATGAGATCGTGTTTGAGGGAGAATCCGACGAGAGCCCAGACTGGGAAGCTGGTGATATCATACTCCGAGTCCGCACTAGAAAGGACAAGGGAGGTTGGCGTAGGAAGGAAAGCAGTCTCTACTGGAAAGAGACCATTGGCGTCGACGAGGTACGATACCACCTCTATAATTTGTTCCCGTGCGCTCATGCGTTTGCCATCAGGCTCTCCTCGGCTTTGATCGCAACCTTACGCACCTTGACGGGCACATTGTGCGTCTTGTCAGAAAAGGTGTCACGCAACCAGGTGGGTTTCTAAGATGTCCATACCGAACACACTCGTTTACGCATTGTCCGATAGGATTTGTACAGACGATTAAGGGGGAAGGAATGCCTGTGTTCGAGCAATCGGCGCATGGGGATCTGTTTATTGAGTATAATGTTGTTCTGCCGGTAGATATTCCACCACAAACTCGTCGTAGTAAGTGCTTTCTCATTTTGCACCTCCTCAACCACCATCCCCGCCTTTCTCCCTTCCCATCTTACCTGTCAACTAACCAACTTTTTTCAACAGAATTGGCAGAAGCTTTCCACACCTCAGGAAGTGATCATGACGAGTTGTAATTTAGATGTTTCTATTCGTTGATATCACTAAATATTATCACGGAACATGCACACCCTTCAGGATCTTAAGCCTCTTGACCCTTTGTAGGCAAATGGACACCCGCCAATCATCCGAACATTCTGCATACTTCACCTTTGTTGCGACGTCCTCGGTAACCGCACTAAGCGACGTTCCAACCGTAATGCCTGCAAGAAAGTGTGGTTTATCATAACAAAGCATCAGTCATCATCGATACTCAACAAACACCCTACTTGCATGATTTCAACTGCCAATGTGTCTACCGTTGACGTAGGTCCGCGCGATAGCAAAATCGAAAGCGGGAGATGTCGGCGCGATGGGCCACCAAGTACCAAGTCCTCGCGGACATTCCAATGTGAAGGAGAGCCAATATGTACGAAAGGCGGTAGGGAGATACATGTCTGATTGATCGTTGAACTCGCGGCTAAGGCACTGGTTATCAGGTCAGGCAACACTCACAACCTCCTGTCAATGGCCGCTGGCTTGCCCCAGGCCTTTTGAACAATCTTGAAGCTTTCAACACTATTCCAGGCTTCGCTCCTCGGTATATGTTTGTCCTTACAAAAGCACAAAAGCACAAAACTCAACGGTTGATTACCGTGAAATACTAATCATAATTCACTAGCCATACCTTGACACTTGAATAGCGGACACTCGACATTTGCTGGTACCTGGAGAACACACGATGAACACTTCAAAAAACATCCCCCTTAGGCAGGTAGAAATCGTGCCAAGAAACTCGTTTGACCTGTCCTTGGCGCAGTATTCCTACACGTCTCATTGTCGATATTTAAAGGCGGCGTATCCTCATACCTTCTTTTCCATCGATTTCCTTCCGTCGACTCTTTCGTCTTTCCTTCGTTCTTACTCGGCCCGGTAGCCCATTACGATCATTCCTCTTCTCTACACCTTACTACTCCTCATAATTGTAAGTCATTTTCGCGTTCTCCGGTAGTGCGCAAGGCTCATTCTTACTAGTCTGCCGCTCAACTTGATCGCCAATGATGCTTGCTCAACTTTTCATGCGAACACTTTCTCTTGCTGCTTTGGTCACCTACGTCGCTGCGCGCCCACTCTTCCCTCAACCCAAGGCTGTTGGTCAGTGCGACATTTTTTCCAGTGAAATAGCGTCATATCTTACCCACAATACAATTTCAGTTGCTCGAACTTCGGACTTCTGTTCTTTCGATAATTGGAGAGGAGTATCGTCGCTGAACAACTTCGACAGTTTCTACGGGGTTGAAAACTTCGATGGATCACAAGGTGTACAGGTCATTAGCACGGATCAGGAGCCGGTCTGCTCCACGCAAAGCATTCAAATCGTCCAACAACGTTTGCTCGTTTTGCAAGAAGTGGCCAAAATGTTTGTCCCTTATACACAGGCTCTATTCGCGATATTTGCTGATGCCTATCATATACGCAGGATAATCACTGAGCAGTTGTGCGATGTCGAGGCCCAGACGATCGTCTTTGAACAATGGTACTCGGGCCTTCATGGATTCAGCCGCGACTTGAGACGCCACAGTGGACGCCATGTCGGTTATGATCGCAAAATATCAAGCCACCACGACGAAATTTTCAGCTACGATGGATCGCTCACCTCCAACGACTTCGGCTTCTCGGGTTACGACCTTGGAAAGGAGATCGTCATTATCAATGGACATAACTGGGATGACAACCGATCGCCTGCTAGCGTCGAGGGCGCCTACCGTGCCGCAAATGATGCCTACCATTTCATCCACTCTGACCTCATCTGATCATGCCTCCCTGACTGCCAGCAGTTCTCGACTACATATTTTGTACTCTGTATGTCAGCATCCAATCATTGTTGCGTGAGGAGTCGGAGCGATTTGAGAGCGATAATCGACGCTAGTACTTTCGACTCCGCTTCTACTACTACTAAGTAGCTGTTTATATAACAATCTGAGGTTAAAAATTATCATACATTGTACAGCCTTTGTGATTTAGACTATTCAATATGCAGCAGACCCCGGTAGAACCTGGAGTAGTTGAGGAGGCTGCTGAAACAGCGATTCAATTTCAAGTAAGTACCACAGACCGTGGCAGTGTGGAATTTAAGGATCCCCGGAAATTACCGAATCGACTCTGGGTTGGAACCTGGTTGAACGCGAGGAGGCTTGCTCTCCCCAAGTTATCCCTCTGACTCTTCAATGCCAAATAAATCACTCCTAGAACGCGCAAGATTTGGCTTCACTCTTCTCGGTGGTCTCTATGCAGTCGCAATTGGTCTGTTGGCAGTACCTTACTTCCAATCCCAGTACGTTTGCCCAGTCATCTGTAGAGCCGTCTTGACGAGCAAGCGACGGCCTTCAGTGTACTCTACTTAAACGCGATTCGCCTTCCACTCTTTGCGAAATACAACATACCCGAGAAATATGGTCTTGCTCGTAAGACCAGCGTCCTCATCCGAAAATAGCTCTCTAAATATGACCAGCAAACAAGACATCAAATCTCTATATAACGACGCCCGACAACGAGACGCTAGGAGCGTGGTTTGTCTTATCGGACCAGTACTACCAGTCACTTCCGCAAGTCCCTCGGGAACTCGATCCACACGTACCCTTGGCCGTGAAGCACCATCCAACTGTCCTTTTCTTCCATGGAAACGCAGCGACACGCGCCTTTAGCGCGCGCGTCTTGCACTATGAAGCGTACTCGTCACGCCTGGGTGCAAACGTGCTTGCAATCGACTATCGTGGCTTCGCTGATAGCACGGGCACCCCAAGCGAATCAGGTTTGGTGACGGATGCGCGTGCCGCCTGGGATTGGTTGCTACAGCAAGGTGCAAAGGAAGAGGACATTATCCTTGTTGGGCATAGTCTTGGAACCGGCGTCGTATCACAGCTTGCTGCGCAGCTTTCAGATGAAGGGCTGAAGCCGCGTGGTGTCGTATTACTTTCGGTGGGTCGAATAGACTTTCCGTAGTGAAGTTCTTCTGTTAACGTTGTACAGCCATTCTCTAGTATCAGAGAAGTCTTGAACACCTACCAATTCTTCGGCATGATCCCGCTCACGAAACCACTAACAATGATCCCTTATGTGCCCGGTGAGCGTACCCTCTCAATAGACCTGAAAGCTTGCTCATCAAAGGGAAGATCTGTTGACTATGGCTTTGATCCATAGATTCGACAGTCTCAAGGCCGTACCGGTGCGTTGGTCCACCGATCTCTATTCTTCTCTAATTCAAAATCTCAGAGGATTAAAGGACCTGTCCTGATTGCTCATGCTGAGGACGATTGGGACATACCATATACCCATTCAGTCGTCCTCTTTGAGGCTTTCTTGAAGCCTTCCCTACCTCCTTTGGATCTACCAGAAGGGTTGTCGGTCACCCAAGAGTCTTGGGAGAAGTTCTGGGCCCAAAGAGATATTTGGACTACGAAGCGGGCTGAAATTGTCACAACTACTGAATTACCAAATTTTGGTACCATCGAGGAATTCACAGCGGACGACCGGAAGGTACTATTTGTGAAAACGTTGGCTGGAGGGCATGACTATCTTGGAATTCAGGAAGGCGTGCAAGACTTCATCCGGACTACCTTTAATGTTCGCCGGCTGTTGGCCTAACTGGCTAGATTTTCGATCTACTATCTTACTTCAAGGTTAGAGTGCGTGCGTTCAGTTCATCGCAACTCGTCTGACAAACTTCACAGTTGTAACTCTAGACGCCTGTGATATTATTAGATGTATGACTGTACAATGTATAGTCTTGTATAGCGTACGCGTAACAATGAGATTCTTGTCAACCCGCTGCAAGCAACTTCACCAGTTTCTCTTGGATTTCGGCCCGAAGCCCTTTACGATCAAAGTTTTGGCAGAAGGATTTCGCCGCCGGCCTCAAAAAAACACCCCTGATGGACGTAACGGATTCAGCCACGCCGCGTTGGCCGTTAAACCTCATTCGTCTAGCAAACTAACGATGATGTCGTAAAGGGATGGTTACCGTACACAAAAATTCAATCTCATTCCTTGTGTTGTCGGGATTGCGCCGTCAGGGATTGATAGCGATACAACTTCTGGTTATCTGACGGTAACAAACAGTATATAAAGGCCTCAACTCCCCCTCTCGCTTTGACAAGAGATCGCTTGTGGCGCAGGAGCTGCCAACAGTAACACAGTTCAGGGGTTGAGTTGATGTAATCGAAACAACACAATCATGTGCATTGTGCAACGAGTTATTAGATGCTTGAAATGCTTGGACGACTGGCAGGTACAGGGACTGAACATCACGATAATTACGCCTATCCACCGTCACAAGACTTTCTCTATACATGCGAGTCTTCGCGGAGCTTGCGTAACCGCGTTGATCAGGAACACCAGACTCAAACCAAGTATCAAGGCCGCCAACGGGCCAAAGCAAAAATCCAAGGCTCGTGAATGTTTCAGTACCTGTCCTCAGTCTCGCCTGTAAGATATCTGATTTCTATTTTCCTTGTGTTCTGCGCCACCCCCTCACTGCACAATGTTCTGTGATACGTCAGTATGTAGTACCCTTACGTATACCCCACAAAAATGCAGGACGTATTAGTGGTTGGAGAATTTATTCTTGGCTACATAAAACTGCGGGGCGCAAGAATAAATTACCCATGCTCATCCGTGCAAGGCCGTGTACCTTAGCCTAGTTCGCATTGATGCCGTCCCTCACATATCACATAGAGATCACGCGAAGCCGGATCTTCTTCTGTTCTCCAGATCCATTCCACTTCTTCCTTGGCTTGGCCAGTTTGGAGTTCTCATAGGTAGAAATTGGTCAAGTGACCAAGTGACCAATTGCACCCGGCTGAAAGATACAGAGAAAAGCGCATCACAAAGCGCTCAGCACCCAGAGGTCCAGGTACAACTGAGACATAAGTAAAACTAAATGAAGACCTCCTGATATATATTGATAACTCGTTGAATCGGATTGGCATGATAGGCCAATGTCTGTGTGGAGTCAAATTCTCACTTCAGTCTGTCCTCCAAGTCAAGGCCTCATTCCAAGCGCGCTCCATGTGCTGTGGTAACGGTAAACCCGTCAATCATCAATTTGGAAGTCTCATGCTCACATTGCCACCTCGAGATTTAGACCCATGGGGCAGAATCAGCATGGATGTGTCCATAATTTTCCGGCGCCCGTGGGTCTCAATCACTCACTGTACCTTGACTTAAAATACCCCCATCCCCCATCCCCCATCCTACACTTGAGTACAAATGAAGCCCTTTCGCCTACACAGCGTGATCTCACATGGGTGCAATTGGACATCGGGAACAAACCCTGTGCCAAATAGATCTCCGATCTATAGTAGCTATGTTGCCGATCGTCAGACACCAAACCACAGAGCGATCCATATATAAAGTAGGGAAGTGGATTCCCATATCCACAACCTTACGCCCCACGCTTGCTCAGTTGTATTTCGACAGATGGCTCAAACTGTTGTCTATCGAGGTGATGCCCAACCCCGTCCTGGGATGTTCAAGGTGTGGGAGAGGCAGAGAAACAGGAGAGAAGTTCATTGGTTGATGGAGCTATTTGCTGAAGCAGTGAGTGGCACCAGGATTTAGCCAGAAAAATGGAGCTGAATCGCATAACTAGCTAGGCGTCTTTTTTTATGTGTATGCAGGTGCGTCGTTGTTGTCCGTGTCAAGTTCACTGAGCCTGACGAGTTGGTACAGGGGTCGGTTCCCAAACAGCCTGGGTCACAGGAAACATTCTAGTAGAAGCGGGTCTGGCACCGACGGGACTTTCTTGTTCGTACCCGTCCTAGAGTGTATCCGCGAAACTGTCCTGACAACCACACTCAGCAATTTTCCAGATTGGTTTTGGATACATGGGCGGCATTTTGCTTGCGCTTGGAGTGTGCAGTGGGACATCGGGGGGTCACTTCAACCCCTGTGTTTCCATAGCCTTTGTGGTCTTCAAAGGTTTCCCGCCACTGAAAGCGCTTCGGTGAGACGCTTGGGCGACAACACCGGGAACATTTTGACTAACCTCCTCCTAGATACATTGTCGCACAGATCCTAGGGGCCTATATCGCGTGTTTGCTCATCTACGCGCAGTATAAAATCACTTTCGAAGAGTGTACGGCTATTTTGACCATGACCGGCAAATTCGAAGCGTTGCAATACACGCCCAATGGCCTGGCTGGAATTTTCGCGTTTTACCTCTTGCCTGGGCAGACGTTAGGCCGTGCATTCTTGAATGAGTTTGTTTCGGTAAGAAACCTCTCTTCAGTGTTATGGACGTGATTCTTATGCAGTAAATTTAGGATACCTTCATTAGCCTCGCCATCTGGGCCTCCCTTGATTCGTCGAATGCTTTGATTCCGCCAACTGT
Organism: Tephrocybe rancida; assembly: GCA_018858115.1. NCBI lineage: Eukaryota > Fungi > Basidiomycota > Agaricomycetes > Agaricales > Lyophyllaceae > Tephrocybe > Tephrocybe rancida. Next base: position 17,836 of record JABCKT010006533.1, read on the forward strand.
CGCTCCCTTTGTGGTGGCAGTGGCATAGTAAGCAAATAATTGACCTGTGTTTCTTGTACTTACATTCTCAAAATAGCGGAACAGCGATTTGGGGATTCTCCTTGCCTGGCCGTATGTTTTCGGTCTTTGGTCAATTCAATACATATTTATCAACCATTTTGCAGTCGTGGCAAACTCTGGGCGTGATATCGGTGGCCGACTTATGGCGATGACAATCTGGGGATCCAAAGGTAACCTCCCGTACCATTCGTGTATGGAAATAAGCTCAATGACAGGAGCATAGCTGCTGGAGGACCATACTCAGCAATTTCAGCACTGACCAACATCCCTGCGACGCTTTTCGGGGCGTTCCTCTACGAATTCTTCTTGACTGATTCCGACCGAGGTATGTGGCTTTGCAGTCGAACTCCAAACACTTTCTCATCTCGTGCCTATGCAGTCGTGAGTCATGCAGCCTACGAATTTGGAGTTGCCCATGCAAGCCATAGAAGACATTTGGAGCTGCGATCACACGAAGTTCTACCAGGCCATGGTCACGATTCTGAGGCACTTTCGCCGAGCGAGGATAAGGCAGCCTTTACCTATGAGCACAACGAAACGGTCGAACGTGTTTGATGTACTCTTAGTGACGCTCACGGTGTACTAATACGGAGGGGCTGTGTATTAGTAGTCGACTTTTAGCCAGAAGCAAATGTATGTACTTACATTACAAGGCTGAACATCGAACGTTGAACGATGAACATGAACGTTTGAAATTGGGAATGTCCGAAATTCGAAAAGAGACCTCCACAAACCCCAAACCCCTTTCGTTCAGTTATCTATTGTAAGTTTGAGGCAACAGTTGGATAGCACTAGACTCTTCGATCGTTGAGTACTGTTGAGTCCTTGTTGAGTTGCGTGGCGCCTTGGCTGAATCCAGCAAGGTAGTAAGTATACTCACTATTATCTTCCTAGTTCCAACGTGACTAGATTGCACGGAGTCGGGTGTCATTGGGCGCCCACAGTCATGCATGATGGTCACAAGTTTGGATTTTGACAATGCTTGAATTAGGTATATGCGGGTGTGTATGAAGTGGTGTACAAATGAAGTACGAGGCGTCCGTTGGTAATTATGATACATATGATAAATAGATGCTCAGGCCTTGATAGAGGAAATTCATGAGTATCGTGGCGAATGTTAGACCAGAAAGACTTACGCAGTAGTTGTAAGACTTGCGGTCTTCACAACGTTCAAGGTATTCTCTCTGGCAGGATTTCAGAGTCAAACCCGAACCATTTCAGAAGTGCATACCTCAATCAAGCCCTCGATCCTTTTTTTGATATTCAAAGGATCTGGATGAAATCGTCCAGCGAGCTGCCGTGTTACCTCGTTGATAAGGTCGTTGTGGTTCATGTGTTTCCGGTCCTTCATGATACGGACGATGCAGGCCTGAAGTGGGTGTAAATAGGATGGTATCAAAGGAACAATTTGGAACAAGCACCTCTGTTTGATGCCTTCGTTCTTCTTCGATACGATCTCGAGTCTCTTTCCTCTCCTCCCCTGACTCAACCCTCGATGCAATCGTTCCAACCTTGATCTTCCGCAAGTTGGACGTGAAGCCAGTGTTGAAGGAGAACGAATCGTCTGTCTCAACCTCCCTGCCTGGTGGGTGCTTCTTCAGAATCTTGTATTTTGCACACGCCAGAGACTGCAGGGTTCGTTGTAGCTCAGAGCCATCGATGCACGTAGCTTCCCGAAGTTCCTTGAAAATGGTTAAACCTAATAGGCGGGGCAATGGGTAGAAGGGCTCACTGCATATGTTAAAAAAGCATCGGGTGCGAGGTCCTGGAACTGCAGGAGGACGACCAGGCCAAGGGTAGACACGTTCAATTCGATCCTGGAAGTATCGAAGGCGACCCGAACATCAGCATTGCCGTGTGAGGGCAGCCATGTCAGTCGCCGGCCAGAGTGTCTCGACAGATAGAATTGCTCAAAAGATTTGCATGTTTTTGCCATCTCATGCGTGAATGTGCATGGAGGGACTGTTTGTGAGATGGGCCAGAAAGTAGATGTCATGACGATAACCGATAAATCGATTTCGGGAGCCTGGTCAGAATATGTCAGAAGCTAGCGTGAGCCATAGTTCAAGCGCTTGCATACCGTCGTCTTAGCTATGTGCGCTTTGTACGCCCCCATGGTATCAACCGAGATCTTCATATCGTGGAACATGCCCTCCAGCTTCTGCGTAAACTGGAAACCACACTCCACCTTCAGTTTGGCGAGCATCCCTCGCTCTGCATCATCGGACACGGATCGACCATGGAGAAGGCGCTTGGCAAGATGACCCTTGTAGTACCGTTCAAAGACATCTTTGTCCGTGAGGTAGCGGAATACGGTGATCGTCTTGTCCAAGACAATTTCAACTTCAGCATCAGTTTTCTATATAACATATGAGCCCCGATTAGCGTGTTTATGGCAACCTTCGCTTACCCCTTTCAACCCTTTTTTGAGGTTGTCGTCGATGAAGAGTGAGATATATTCCGGTGACTTCTCGTTGCTGTCCACGAACGTTTGAAAAGCCTGGGCAAAGTGGCAAAAGGGTTAACGACAAATCGATCTCGAACTGGAAAAAATTTACCTCGTTAAGAGCGCTCTCTATTTCTCGGTCCTTGTTGAAGGCGTTTTCCCATACTGCAAAGAACTTATCTCGAAGGTCGAGAACGTCTTGGACCCATTTCAAAGCCAACTCAATTTTTTGAGCAGCTGTATGGGCCATAGATCGAGCTTTACCCTTGCCCTTCTTGTCCTCTTCCTCGGCGACATGATCAAGGTCGTCGATTTCAGCACCCTGTGAGGCGCGGTTGATTTCCAGGCCTCGACGAGCAACTGAGTCCTTGATAACTCGCTTCAAAGTCGGAAGCCCACTGGGCACGGTGATGAAAAGACGGTAAAGCCGTGATAAATCGTCGACCTTGTCAGTATCAACCATATTGTCCAGTCCTGAATTTGGTAGAGATGTCACTGCTAGTAAATGAGGGGTTAGGAGTTCGTCTTTCAAGATTTGGCGGAGCGGAGGGGCGGTGTGTCTGTCCAGATAGTGAAATGTGCGTGAATCTTCGCTATCGAATCGGGCTTCAACCTGGAGACAGGTCAATGATGAAGAACAATTTCACGATGAACTCTTACCCTGCGAAGAAACTCAGGTGCATCACACGTGTCCAATAGCCTCACGCCTTCTGCGTGATAGAACGCCTTGCTTTCTCGAAGGAAGGCGGGCTCCAAGTCGCGCTTGTAAACCGTCAGGGAGCATTCATCGACCTCCAAACGTAATAGCACATCGACGCATCCCTTGACGGGGGATCGATGGATACTGGATCCATCTCGTTCGAACTGAACTTGATTAAGTATCGCGGTGCAAATGTGCTCTCGTATTGGCGGACGTATGATATTCTTAAGGAAGAGATGAAGTCCTGCTTCGGCTATTTCTGGAACTTTGTCGGTTTTGGTATGGACACGATCCTGTGATGCAGTTGATGCTCAGGGAAAAAACGGTAGTAATCAATTTACGTACCATGTATTTCAAGATTTGCCCCAGCTTCACCATGTTGCCTATATGATCATCCCAGACATTACGGACGGCTTTCAAGAAAATGTCCGACTCCTGGCTGCGGTGCATCGGGTCGCTGTTTCCACCGGTTGGGAAGACTGGGATGATCTTCTCGCTGGCCAGTTGTTCGAGGTTCTCCACCACCAATTTCTTGACTCCTTCATACAGCATTTTCCCCTCTTTGTGGAGCACCATATTATACGCGAACCTGTAATTCTCCTCGAAAGAAAGGTTTGAGGCGTCGTGGTTTTGAATCTCGCGTATGTTATGGGCTAGTTCTGCCCATGTCTTTTCGGCAGAAAACGTTGGACCATGCTACAAGGAATTAGAGATGAACCTTTGAGCCACGTGAGGCACACCTTCCGAGGGGGTTTCTGTAGATCGTGGACGACATGCAACAGTTAGGATATTTGTTCTGTACCCAGTAAACGGCATAAAAACATACGATCTTTGGCTTCGCCCTACTACGCGACGCTGGGTAAGGCCGTTTGTTAAAGGACGGGAATTATCAAAGGCAAGGCAATTTACCGTTCATCATCTTCAATTCTGCAGAGCTTTGGGATCGAGTGGGATTGGATCGTCCAGCCTGTGGCACTGGCTTCAGCAACCCGGGAGAGTCAGATCGCGCTCCGAGTCAATGCGATCAGTTTGTCATCCTGAGTTTGTTTCAGGCGGGGGCCGGCCCGGCCGGGTGCAACTTCAAGGGAAAGTGTGTCGAGAGGAAAAAGAGATACTGGAAATAATATTGCGAACATTATGAGGATTGTAGCAAGACAACATGGATGATGTGTGTTATAAGTAGAAGCTGGTAAAAATGCGGTTGTTGCGATGAGAGGGGTCCAATGATTTTGAAGGATACTACTATGCTATGAAGATGAACCGGAAGATCGCACAAAATCTGTAAAGTACTTTCGGAAACCCTTCGCATCTAAGTCTCTTAATTTTGTTGTGAACTCCAGTGCTGTTTCAGGAGGCCAGTTCTGCGACGGGAGAAAGACAGATAGGAAATAGTTGTAGGCCTCGGCCCCACGGATATGGCAGATAATTTGCAGCAGATTTGCAATCTCGTGAAGAACCTAAGGACCTATGTCAGAACAATGGTGGAACTCATTCTGATCCACTCACTACCATCATCTGCCCATCTTTGATATTGAACTCGGCGGATGAAGGGATGTGGAAGATCGTAGGGACAAGACGTTCATAAATGAAGCGATCAAATCCAGGTAATCCTCCTTGTGTGTTATCCAAGATCGGCCGGCCCCAAATGTTCACGCCTTTGTTCAAGAAGGTGAGGGCTACCTTCTGACTGGAAGGGTCCGACACGTCCTCTGCCTGGCGCCGCAGATTGTCGATCAGTGTTTCGAACGAGGCAGAGTTTCCTGCTCAAGAATCAGAGAAATGCGAGAGAGATAAGTTTAAGAGACCTACTATCTGACGTGAAAATGCCTTGAAGCTTGTTAGACATAATGTTATTTAGCAAGCTCAGGTACGCTTTTTTAGTATCAGTATGTGCACGCTCGTCGTCTGTACCAGTTATTGGTTGGGAAAGGAGAGCTGTTATATGTGTGCTAAGAGGCCCAATCAGTTGATCCAAAACATCGAACATGTCCTTCTACCGGAGCAGTGTCAACATAAAAGGAGATGTAGGAAAAGCAATGGCATACCTGTAGCTTGTGTACCAAGAGACCAATGAAATTCATGAAATCGACGAGTTCGGAAGGTTCGAAATGCGCGAGGAGGTTGGCCATGAGTGGTGGTATGAAGTGAGTGACGCTTGGCCCGGCTGTAGCGATAATCCTCGCAAACGCAAAACGAGTCTGAAAATCTAATGAATAGCGGGCATAGACGTGTATTATGGTACATACCGCATCCCGTACGACCTTGTGCACATTCATAGCCTCCAGGCACATTAGGATCGCCTGCGCCACTTGGCCGAGAACGTCTAGGGGCGGTAGGGTATAACCTTCCGGAAGAGTGGGAGGATAGTCCGGAAAGCCTTTTGAGATATTTCCCAAAGCCATAATGATGTGATGCACTTTTACGATGGGCAAGATGTCCTGAACGCCTTTTGTAGAGGCTTGCAAATTAATAGACAGCTCGTTCATCAACGGCTTGACAAGCGAAAGGAAAAGTGCAGCTTGCTGCTCCGGTGTCCTAAACAGCAAGGAACAAAGGATCCCGGCAGTCTCGTAAAGATACAGCTGTGAGTCGAAGGTCGAACTTTTGACTGCCTCGATGATGGGATCCTCATCGGAGTCATCAACCTCCTTGATTTCAGCCTCTATGGGCAGCAGATCCAAAATGCTCTGAGTGATGTTTGTAATGATGTCAGGCGGGATATCGTTTTTTGCCTCTTTTATGAAGCGATGGAAGAGATAGAACAACCGTAAACGAAAGGTGGGATTTTCATTGTGGAGACCACTGACGACAAATTAGCCAATTTGAAAGAAAACAAAGGAAGGAAAACATACCGGTTGTCGACCATTGCCTCCAGAGTGGGAATAATGCACTCTTTCCTGATTTTGAAAAAGTCGGTGTAGCGTGACACGGTCTCGAAGAATTGAAGAGAGACGGCGTGGTGAGGATAGGAGGATATCCCAGATTGTACGAGGGCATACAACATCTCTCCGTGGGTCGTCAGAGGATACTCCGAATAATCCGTAGCTTTTCTTCTGTCCTTGTCAACAATCGGTGCATGACAAAAGGCCGCACGACCTTTTCCTCCAGCTGTCATTTTTCAGCACCCAGCGACCGCACTTGAATGAGATGGGGCTCACTTTTGTTGATTTCACCAAAAATGAAGACTAAGTATATGCCAAGCTCTGCGTCGTGCCAATCGAGTGAAATGCCATTTTGATAGGCGGAAATGGTGTTGAGAGCGAGCGTACGAACGGCATCGGTAACAAGATGTTGATCGATTGAAAGGATTGAATCCATGAAGGTCCGTAGTTCCTATTCAGATTCATTATCAATACACGAGGACAAGACTAGGAGTACGTCAAGAAATAGCGTACCTTACGCATCTTCTCAAATTCAGCGTTGTCATCTTCGTCGGCGTCAGCTGGATCTGCGTCAGGGTCCCACTTCATTTTTGTCAAAAGAACCTGAAGGAGGGAGGTAAGGAATGACCGTTTTGTATCATCGATGGGTTCCGTTGATATCTTCTTGCTGCGTTTATACTGACGAAACCCTCTCAATATCACCAGATTTTGCTGAACGAGGAATAAACTCACTCCACTGAGGATGATCTGAAGGAGGGGGAACACAGTCGAGCATGTATCATCATAGGAGTCGGCTAGGAATCGAAGCATCACGGGCAAGAGCTGTGCCATTAGTGCTAAAGCTTCTTTCCGGATGTCTTCATTCGGGCAGTCCTACAATGATGTTCAAAGGTTAACTCAAACGAGGCATCTTCACGCGAAACGTACATCAGTGAGTTTCGCCACCTCCAGGCCCAGGACATTGAGAAGTTTTCCTAATGCTTCCCGGTAGGATTCTTCACCCTCGTCCGTATCCGAACCACGTTCGGTCTGTTGTGCTCTTGTTTTATCTTCGAGGGCATCCAACACGTCTCCAAGAGAGAGCACTTTGAAAAGGCTTAACTTATCTCCTGGTTCCTTCAAACCCTTTGAGACGATGCGAAGTAGAGCTACAGAAGTTGCCAGCCGGATTGGCAATGAGGGATCGGCGAGTAGATTGAACAATAACGGGACAGTGGTTGGGGTCACAGTCAAATTTATATCGATCCACCCTTCGAAGATAAAGTAGGTTAAATAACGATCAATCATGGTGCAAGCAGTCACTCACCCACGTAAGAACCAAACGTTCGAATCCCCCAGTCCACTACCTCAACTGCCGCGTCAAGATCTCGAGTATTAGAGCCTTCCTGCTTCCGCAGATTCAACATCCTGTCAGACCCCTCTGCGACTAGTGTCAAGACGGCTTCGTTGATCCTCGCTGCGTCTCGTTCCCGCACGGCGTCGCGCACTCGAGCATCGCGTGCATGACGATCAGCGTCATATGGACGAGCGGATTTGATCATTTGATCTGCGACCTCGCCAGATATCTCGAGCACGATATGGAAGAACAAAAGAGAGATATGTCGGTTGAATGTGGAGTTGTCGGTCGGTCGAATGAGTGTAAAAAGATCGGAGAAGAATGTCGGCCACTGCTCGCAATAGGTGCATAAGAAGGAGAGAGTGAGAGTATGAGAGAATTTGTTCCTGAGGACTGTGTACGCGTCATTTCACGATGGAAAACATATTTTGAGGAAGACTTGCTTACAAGGAGCGTCCGATTCAGCAGGTCCACCAACATATTCAGATTGAATATATGATACCAAAGCTTGTTGCAGTGTTCGAAAGGTCTCTCCATCTAAAGGTTCAAACCTGGACAAGAGAGATCGTTAGATCTCACGACGAATGTTGGACATCGGGAACTTCATGATCCAACGGAATATGGTTGATATACACCGCAACGGGTGCTACCCACCCAACCTTCCACCCCAACATGACCACACCAAAGTCCCAGCCACGCGTAGCTTGATTGACTATCGGGTGTAGAGCATAACTCACCGATTGTCAAAAAATTCGTCCAGCACGCGAAGCGCAAAAAATCGGGCTTGCGAAGGGTGCTTCCTAGATCCTTCGGGTGTCTGATCCACAAATATTGGAAGAGCTAATTGCCAGGTCGAAGCCGCATTTTGTTGAATAGTTCCAATGTATGCGAGGGCTTGTTGATGTAGCGACACTTGTGTGGGATCGGAGGCTATGATAATGGCTTGTACGACTTGTTCGATTTCGCGCTCCATCGATGCCGGGAAATCACCAGTCGTTCAGCTAGAGCTTAAGCCCCACAGAGTTGGGTAGGGTGGAGAGTACAGAGGTCAGATTTGGGCAAGCAACGAGTCAAGATGAGTCTGGCGATTACGCTGACACTAACAGAAATCCGGCAAACTCTTGCCACGTGCCACCGCCGATCACTGATATGACTCTTTTTTTGGACATTTCAGGGTCGACTTTGACAAGACCGTCGACTTTCAAACGTATGTTTATATTCGGCTTCATTGCAGTGTCCTAGGAGGAGGAGTGTGATATATATATTATAACCTATCACTGAGTAGTAGCTTAGGTTCTAACTTGATGCTGTGGGTCGGGTCTGTAAGTACGAAATTACTGTACTACTAAAGTACTTGATCGCCTATCTTGGCCTCAACTTGAAGTAAGTAGGAGAAGGGAACCTACTAGTCAAAAGGTCAAGAGGTATAACCCGCCTGTGTGGAGCCCTACGTATATCCTACCAGTAGCCTCGTCGAAGGCCAATGAAAGGCAGCTTTGGGTCTCAAATGGCAATGCCATGTCTTTTGGGAATAGTGCCCGAACTCTGACCGTCCCATCCTGAGAGAAACTGCCCCTCATCAATTCAAAAGTATCTGTCTCCCAATGGCGGCGCAGCCAGACTGCTCGTCTTCCAGTCCCCCCGAGGCAAACGACATCAACGGAGGTCTTTGCTGGCGTTTTAAATTTCGACGAAATCTTTTGGAGTTGCTTCGACGGTGGAACAAGCGGAAGCCTCAGAATACACCCTGTTCCATGTTGGTATATGAAATTGGGAAATATCAAGATTGGGAGTGCATCGTTGCGAGAAAGTGCCTTCGCTGGCTCTGCTGAGATGTAGAACTCAAAACCATGAATAGGAACAGTGGTCTCGTACTGAGCTATGAGCTGAGAAGCTCCCTCCAAGTTCAAGGGCTCCTCACTCAAGTTATCAGAGGTTACGAGGAGCAGCGGTGGAATGGTATGGGAACTGATGATGAGCTTGTCATCAGCATGGCGTTGAACGCCTACAATAACGACGCGATCAGCAAGTACTTTGAAGCGTAGTCTTTCAATAGACTGTAAATAAGTATCATTATTCTGCAACATATCTCATAAAGCTTCCATACCAATGGCATCGTGGAAAAGGACCACCGAACATTGCTGGTGATATTAATGAGGAAGACCTCGTACGAAGGAGGGCTGATCATATCCATAAAGCGAGCGATACTGGCAGCAACGATGTTTCCACATATCTGGATGTCAGAGTACGTTCCCTCCGACGTCGGTCTGGGAATGGTGTGTATTTTACGAGTTGTGCAAGAATACCCTTGCCCACGAGGCAAAGAGAAGGAATAGATGTTCAAGTGTCTAAAATTAAGTGATGAAGTCAATAAAGAGTATGATCGACAAGAATGAAAACACACTCTGTCTGTATCCCGTCATACTCAATTGTCACAAGAGTTCCCTGGTGTTCTAATTCAAGAGCAGCAGAAAATGACATTGCAACAGCGTGACAATCAACTATACGATAACAGTTGTTATCGGTCAAAGACCTAATGGACAGCTGGAACCCAAGCCGAGGCCGGGTAAGTGTCAACAGCCATTCGGACCCAAGAGGCTGCATTTGATGGACGACAACATCGTGCTGTATTCGAATTAATTGCCGCGGACGCCCAGGGTGACCACACCAGTTGCGTTCAAGACGCAGCGCCCTGATTATGATAGCTTGTATCTCGGAGCTTTGGAGTGATTTGACACCCTGATTCAGAGGAAGATCCAGAGGAAGATCGATTGTCACTTGATGCCACACGTAATCCAAACATCCCAAGGCGTGGAGGACACGACATGTCTGCGTGGCGATTGAGATTTGTCAGGGGCAGGCCTAGATGAAGCAACTTTATGTCTTGACCTGCTTAAGAGCCAATATGTCTTCGGGGGAAAGAATGACGAAGATTGCAATGGTAATGTCAACAGGGAGTTTGAGGAGCGAGGCCATGCCAACTGCCAGACTTCGATTCCAACCTTTGAACGAAAGTCTAATCTGATAAGATGATTCGGTCCCGCCCCACAATCAGCGCCGGCGCGGTTGTCCCGGCGGCCCTTTCCACTACTTAAAGGCAACCTCCCCTGTTCGTCGTTGCTCAATGAATCACAATAACCATCTCTTGGACACTCTGGACTATTCTCCCTCCTCTGGAATGTCTGAAGGAGACAGCTTATCTGACTCTGACTGGCTTGACATTGCCAGCAATCGCGAGTCGGACGACAATGATTCAGTTATGTCTGGAGACAGCGACGGCGAGGACATGGGCATGGTGCCCCTCTCTCGAAGGTCCTCGATTAGCATTGGTAGTTCCAGAGACGGAGATGTAGATGCATGGGAAGGTTTCGTCGATGAAAGCGGCGATGAAGCTCAATGTGCCGAGCCTGCGATCGCAATGCCACCCGGCCCCACGACTGCGGTGATGGATGTGTCTTCCTTGGCTGCCTCCGAAGTAACAGTTGGCGAGACACACGACCATTATGAGGAACAGCGGGTCATTGAAGCTCTTGATCAGAGCATGATCAGCACGCTGAGTGCCTCTCGCTCTAGCACGGGCAGCGCCCATGCTTCATTGCGCGATCTCCGACTTTCCTTTCCAGACCCCCTGACGAGCTCTCGGGACGATCTCGATAGGTCTTATGAGGACGTACCCTCGTCAGATGCGACGTTTGATACAGAAACCCCCACCGATGACGCGAGCGACATCGATAATGTTCCCGCTTGCACAAACATTGTCCATTGTGAGGACGATCCGGGTTCGTTCACGCCCGCGGTCACCAAACAGGCTTTGGAAGACGACAGAGTCATGTTTGAGGTGGTCTTATACGGCTCGCCGTCCCCGATAAAGTGGTCATTTGTGGCGTCTTTGATTGAGAAGGCAGCCCTTGTATCTGGTCACAAACTTGTTGAACCGGTTCCTGGCGCGAATGAGATCGTTCGCTATCTACGCCTCCTAACCAACGCAAGTAACGCATCCTCGACTGTCACCCATCTCATACCGGTCCACGATAGAACGGAGACTGTTAAGGCTGTTATCGTACGTTGAGCTTTATTTCGATTCCGAATTGACTTCACTGTTTTTCTAGCCTAGCTATCAAACCTTAGTCAAGCGGCCTTCCTTGGCTATCGTGTATTTGCCTTCAACTCTGCACACCCTTGCCGCTACCGAGCATACACTTTATCTTCCCGTTCTCGTGCCATCTTTGTCAGGAAGCGAATTATTCCGATCAAGTGCTATGCGAGATTGGGACACTCTGTCAATCCCTTCGGACAAGGTCGCAAACCTGAACTTCGACACTACATCTCCCATCTTCAACGGAGCTGATGCCAAAGACATTCGAGACATGCGTGCCCATCACTTGCTGCAGAGGCTTCTTTCCGTTGCGAAGAAACGCCCCAATCGAGCCTTCTCAGACCATATCAGCCCTGTTCAAGCAGTCACACTGTACGTTCTACAACCCTTTATCTGTTCACATGTTTGCTGAGTCCAGTGGCGCAGGTTTGCTTTGATGTCTTTGATTGTTGGTTTCGCCATGAACACGTCCTTCCGTAGATCGACTTCACCGACACCGACTACGACTACATTATCTCCTGCCACAACATTCTGGGGTATCTTTAGCCCCGAGGTCAATCATACTTCAGTGATCGCCACCACGGCCAGGGCTAATACACCCATCATGACCCCTCATCAGGAAATTTCCCTCTCCATCGTCAACCCTGGCACCACGTCGCTTTCCATCTCGTCGGTTGGAAAGCAACAAACTCAGAGTTCTTCGATGACGCCCCAGGCTGCTGGCTCTCACTGTCAACCCCCATCCTGGACAGACAAGGTCAAGTCTGCGAAGGATACAATCGTCAAGCCGGTGACCCAGGTAGCTGCCGAGGCCGGGCCCTCGACGACTGCGATCGCACAGTCTGAGGGGTCAGTCGGGACGGGGTCCAAGACAACAGCGCTGAGCCTCGTTGCGTCCATGTCCGAAGCCCTCGATATCCATGTTACGCGCATCCGCAAAGACTACCGAGTTGATGAGGTCATCGAATCGCTCGATGAACTTGCCCGCGCCATACGACGCCAGACGATCCACAGGGTAGACAAGGGCAAGGGCAAGGCGAAAGAGATTCGTGACAGCGTTCAGTATCGCCACGAGCGCGCACGCGGGAAGGCGAAGGAACTAAAGAAGAAAGGGGAGGAGATCATCTATCTTGCGAGCGGAGAGTTCGTCGAGAGAACGACCATTGCGAAGAAGAAGGCACGGGACATCACTCTCAGTCTGGCTAAGTCGGAATCCTGGCGTACCTATCAGAAGGTTCATGCTGAGTGGATGGAAATCCTGAAGGAGAAGGGGCGTGAAGGGAGCACTGGAATTCGAAAGGGGAAGGGGAAATGCAACAGAGTTAAATCTGGTGGTCCCTGTAGCCTCTTCTCCCGATCGTTTAAGGCTGGGTTTTATCTTGCTTGATGCTTTCTTTCTTTCTTGCCATATCATCGACCTATCTTCTCCTTGTCATTTCCGATTTTGTAACAACACTCTACTCAATATAAACTCGTACGATATTTACTTCCATCATTAGTGAGCGTGAGCACTTGATCAGCGTCTCCCTCGTTATAAAACAAAGCCCAAAATATAATGTACAGCGCATAATTATACATAGAAGTCGCACGAAACAAATTGCAGGGCACGATAATTATGAATATCACGATGATGGATAAAGATATCAATAGAGTGGGGACGGCCAGTCTGGCAGACCCTGAAAGGCAGCGTTTGAGGCTTCGCGTACACGGCGTTTGCTAGCAGGGTCAGAAGATTGTCGATAGCCTTGAAAAACCTCTTGCATCTGAAACGAAGAGGCTACAACGGAATCTGAAAGCGGGACATCAGCTTGGAGAGGTTAAGACATGTAGATTTTAGATCCTACCAGCAAGCGACTTGGCCTCCTTGTGCAGCTAAACTGTAATCAGATATCATGGCAGAGACGAAGCATGAGTATGGCATACCCCTTGCAATCTTGCACCCTCTTGTTGAACCTGAGCTGGATGATAACCCCCTCCGCCGTATTGCAGCTGCATTTGAAGCTGGGTCGCCTTTCCTTCAATCTCCTTTGCCCGCTCATCCCATGAATCCTTCAAGGCATCGAAGGAATTCAATAACTGCTTCCAGGCATACGCATCCCAAGCTTCAATCTCCCCTTTATGTGTGCGGAGGTATTCCCTCGGGTGTGAAACTCCAGATGGTGAAAGTGACGTAGTGGAGGCCGGGGCTCCCGGTATATTACTTAGCTGGCTCTGCGGCTGGCTTTGGTTCTGCTGCGGCTGGTTCTGTGGCTGGGGTTCACCAGCCCATCCCTGCCCGATCGATGCGTAAGGATCGAATTGTGCGAGATAGCCTGGACTCTGCAACTGCTGCTGTGCGGGCTGATACCCCTGTTGTTGGGAAGATCCATTCTGACCCTGTAAGTAGCCATAGCTTGACCCGCTAAGGTTTGCGGCAAGTTGCTGCCCGAAGGAACTTGTGGGCTGAAACGGCATGCCCGTCTGTTGTGTGGCCATTCCCTGGGACATCGGATTAGGGCTCAGATAACCTGGAGCCTGGGCCCCATACCCTGGAGATGGCTGCTGTTGCTGGTATGAGGGCTGCTGATACATTCCTTGGGGTTGCTGATATCCCATGTTGGAAGGGGTCTGAGGCCAAGAGTTCTGACCAGGTGCAGCCAAAAGGTCTGGATAGCGTGACTGCGCATTTGTGGGATCGGCTACGAAGGGATTGTTCGTGATTTCGGGTGATCCATAATCATTGTTGTACATGGGGCCTGCGATATGGGGCCTGCGATATGTAGATACAAAGCAGGCGAGTGCAAGCAAGAAGAGCGGTGGAAGCGCCGAGTTAAAGTAACTTGGTAAGGACCGTGGCGGCACTGCCCTTCGCGAAGCCATCACGTGTCTACTTAGGCACCCAACCTCTGACACTAACAGCGACTCTGAGGACGATGGAACACTTTACTGAGTCGAGATATAAACAAGTCTATCCAATGTTTAGATTGTCGAGTGTAGCAGGCACATGCGTACAGACCAATAGAACACATTACTGGTAATATAACAACAAGAGAACAAGTACGCCGCGTCCTTTTGTCGTGAATAGTTGAGGGGTTTCATGTACGGCGTACTTTTGGAACAGGAACTAATCCGAGGAGTCCAAACGTGAGCACATATATTGCAGCGGCTAAGAACACGCGTAAGTTCAGTTATATTCAAATAGAATAGGGGTTCGTACCACCCAGAGTCCCTCTCAGGTACCCCAAACTTGACCATTGACCAAGAGTTAGGACCAGAAGGAGTAGCCCGACAACGATTGTGGCCGTGAGCACCTAAAAGAATGGCGATTAAACCTGGTCAAGACAGGACTCCACCCTGAACCGGCTACTTACAGGTATAACGGACGATAATATTCCCGACTCCCGCCATGAACGATACTATTTTTCAGGATCTTCTGGTAAGTAAGAGAAATACGTAATACCAGACGACGGTGACATACGTTGGGTTCAACTCCCTTGATCCAAGGTGTCATCAGTACATAGATGAACAGCGCAATGGTCGTGACGCCGAGCCCCAGAGCACCGAAAGCAGCTGTTCTGCAGTTCCGCAACAATAGTGAATCAACTCTCTGCTAGTGTAAGTAGGATACTTCACGCACTGGCCCCAAGATCCTTCGCGCTGAGTGATTTGCCAAAACTCATGGAGTGTTCCGAGATAGTATGTGACCACCCCTCCAGGAAGGACCAGTTTCAGTTGTCGGATTGCATGCTGGACAGCGTTGGGGCGAACAGACATAAAGATGGCTTCACCAAGGCGGAGGTGTAAAAAAGGAGTGGTTGGCTGTACAAGACAAGCCCTGCGTCACGACGACCGTGTCGTTGAAAGGATGAATGAAGGGAGAAGCTTTATCACATGATTCGTCGAACTTACGCGCGCTTAACATCGTTGGACCCTGGCTGGACCTAAGTTGGACCCAGGTTTGTTTCATTCAAAATCTTTGAAGCTTGAAGAAGTACCGGTACCCAGAGTAGTAGGTACTTCTCTGGAAGACTAAATGGCCATCCCACCGTCCTCGCACGAACCCACAATGACTTTGACAGTGGCAATGATATATATGAATGGCGGCAATAAGTACTGGTTCCATATTAAATGCATGGGGCACCGTGTATACATAACAGATATCTTCCTGCGTCTCCTTTCAATCATATCAACTCCATTACCATCGGCAACTGAGGTTGTCCTGGGAAGCCCCTCACGGTCGGCGTCGAAATTCCTGTCATCTCCCACACAACCTCTTTCCCAGAAGGCGTAAAACGGAAAGAAGAAATCAGCCTGGCCAATACAACCTCTGGTATGCGTCAGCGAAAATGTACCCCCTCTTTCTGCGATGGTTTACTTACTCATTTCTAGCTCCGAGAATTTGAAACCAATGCAAGCGCGGGCGCCACCTAGGAACGTCATACTAGGCAGGATCAGGAGGGGAAAAGCTTCCACGGCGAGATTTACGGACAGGTGGGAGTAGACACCAGGGACATGTGCATCTTGCAAAGCTTGAGGAAGGGGAGAAAGCCATCGTTCAGGCTTCCATTCGGACGAGTCTGATCCCCAAAGAGTTGGGTCTCGGTTGATGTCAAAGATAGAAACGAAAATTTTCGTATTAATTGGAACTGTGATTGACGCCATGCTACGGCCATCCACGCCTTCAAGAGGCGACGAAAGTGGGACGATGCAATCTTCAGTGGCGCTAGAAGCAGACAAAGGTTAACCGTCTTGTAAAAATAAGCAACAGATACCTACACTCTCGTGACGAAAGTGATTGGCGGGTGACTGCGAATAAGAATCCAGTGAGAAGTCATTTATCTAGACGTGTTAAGTCTACCCACAGGCGCAAGGTTTCGCGGCAAACTGCGTCCATGAAAGGAAGTGACATCAGTTCACCGTAGGGTGTGTCGGTGTCCTTAAAATCTCCACGTGCTTGAATTACTTCAGCACGAAGTTTATCTTGAATCTCTGGATTACGGGATAGGAGGTCCAAGGCACGCGAAAGAATGTTGGAGGTCGTATCTGTACCGGCAAACGCAAACGTCCTGGTGCAAATAATTAATTTATAAATGACGAAAGATTTTTCATGCGATGTCCTCGGATGAACTTACGACATCTATGTAGTGTGGAGTAGATGAATATGTGGCGGGACCATGACTAGTAATGACTCACCTGCGTCAACACTTCGTGGTCTGGTAATCTATCATCTTCGGCGGCGTCCATGTTAGCTTCCACTGACAAAAACATCATCATGGTTATTATCGATTAACTGCAGGGTTGGTTGTTATTCTTGCTTACTGAGAATGCTCATGAGATCCTTTGCTCGACGCTCTTGCTTCTTCGATGCCCCGTTCGCCCTTACGAGTTCTTTTTTCTTCTCCTCGAAGATCTGTGTAGTGACGCGATCCATCGTGTCAACGATGTCGCGGAGCCTCCGTAACTTTCCCCAGGGTAAATGATCTACAAAAAATCTCCGAAATCGGGGGGAACCAATCTTGATGAGTGTAGGAAGACAGTATTCTCGTAGAAAGAGTAGATCGTCGGTGGCAGAACTAAGGAGATGAGTGAGATGAGTTTCATCCAAATGGGTCGTGAGCTAGCTACCTGAATTCATTTGCTGCCACTCCGAAGGCGTGAGGCTCGGCACCTTCTTCTAATGTGTCAAAGGAATATCCGAGAGCACTCTGTCCGATGATTTCTAACGCCGCACGACCCGTCCAATGGAGGACATCAATCTGAAGGGTGTTCAATTGGACATTACGAGTTTGAGAGCGTCGTTCGAAGCTACCTCCTGAGGTCCACGAAGTAGCTTGATTTTGATGGTTTTTTCGAGCTAAACAACTCAAACATAAGGGGGTCGGGAGTGAATGACAGACAATTCAGAATTGTACTTTTTTCGCCACCTCGTCAAACAATGGGACTGCAGAAGTAGCCTAGTGAGAGTGGTGAATATTTTATCACGATGAGTATACGTACTCATGCTCCGCAAATGGGCGGTTGAAAAGACGGGATGCAGCATCTTGCGTTGTTTCTTATGGGTTTCACCTTACATAGGTGGCGTCGGTTAGAGAGTCATTGAATGTTAAGGTACACACCGTGTGAGGACAATAGTCCCCCGCCGAACGCGAGATGGTTGTGCCTGAGGGTGTGAATCAGCTACTTCCGAGGGATGCTAGATCCTGGCATACGCAAAGAACGCGGCGCTTTCCTGAAAAATATCTTGATCCTAATCATGTCGCTCTCAGCTACGAGTAGTCTAGCGCGATGTTAAAGCCCGCCTGACCTTGACAATGATGTTGTACATTGCTTTGATGTCATAAATGTACAAGTGCTTTGCCTGTGGAGAACAGAAATTAGCAATGCATTCACAGCCTTGAATAGTTGGCTTACACCAAATGCGCCATAGATCCTCACGACCCTGCCAACTGGTCATGTTAGATGAGGAGTCCCCCGAAGCTCAGACGAACTCGATACATTGCTTGGAGATCTGGTCTATGAATATCCAACCAGAATGAGGGTTGAACAGCCTTCCTAAGTTGCCTGCGTGGAAGACAAGCCCAACAATCAACACCCATCGGGCGAATGTATGCTCTGCGTACCTTTGAGAAACGATGCAGGCTCGGGCCCTTGGACATTGTCGAGGTCAGTTTTCGCGGAGAGTTGCCGCAGGTGAGGTAGTAACGCGCAGGCTATTATGAAAATGAGTATGCTTACAGCTAAGAGGGCAAACATCGTCGGGAGATTGGTCTCTTGGAGAAACAATACTGGAAGGTTCTTAAAGGTTGTCGCCTACTGATGGAACGGCTGATCTTGAAGAAGCGACGTTGTTGGTAATAAGGGCGATGTCGGGCGCCTGTCTACGTTAGCACCTTATGTGTTAGACCGACAATTGACTCAACATATGCTATCACGCGCTGAGGGCGTGCACATGCGGCCGATATTTACAAGTCGCGGGCAGGCAATTGGGCTGTTTGCGCAGGGTAGATCGAGAAGGAGAATAGAATTGCTACTTCCAGGCTTCTACCGCAGATGTATTGATAAATCGAGACCTTCCGCACAGATACAGTGCCGGGTATGGCGTACATAACTCGTTGTTTTTCTCATCGCGCAAAGTCAGTTACAAACGAGGCTATGCGTTGATAACGGCACTTCATCAAGTATGGTATTGCGTCAGATGACATGAGTAGGTTCCCCGTTCTCGGATTCCGATCTACGGAGGAAGACAGACCTCCGGGATCAATTCCGCCGACAGTGATATATGCAGGGGTGTGAGCCACAAAGACACATTATCATATCATAGGAAGTCCGTTGTTTGTGGGATAGTCGAATCGAGGCGGGACGATCCAAGGATGACGCCAGAGAGATGTCCCAGAATTAGCATATCCAGTGTGCAGGTATTTATGGCTACTAAGGTTTGGTCCTTGGAGCCGGAGATGCTGTACGCCGAACGCCCATCGACAGTAGTCAGCTATGCTTGGAAGGTGAAGGGATACTTGGATCCCACGCGCCATCCTCTTCTGGACCTGGGCAATAAGAGGCATCCAGGTGGGGTTCGGAAACAGAAAAGTCTGGTCCCTCCTTCACTCTACACAATTCGAGAATTTCTTGCTCGTCACCTAGACTCGGGCAGTTTTCAGCAAGGTATTTAGCAACAAGTAGTTTTATATTGAAGTCATACCTCCGAGAGAGGACGCCCTATTATCATTTTACTTATTATTTTACCTATCATGGGCCTGGAGGTTACTAGGTTATCGAACCCGAAGCTTGAAGAGCTCGAAGGGGGATATTACTCTTTATAGGATAGCTCTTGAGATCTAAGAAGTCGAGAATTGTTGGCACGGAAAAGAATCAACGTAAGCCTGAGCAGTCTGAGTGACCAATGGGTGGCTCGGAGTCAACGACTGACAGCGAGACGAGTCTCAGTCAGGACTCGAAGGAACGACCACGTGCCCGCCCTACGCGACGCGGCCGCACAAACAGCTTCAAATACAATTACCAAAGTTGAACCAAATCCCATTCCGGCCCGTGCGATGGACGATAATGCACAGCGAAACGAAATTGAACGACAAAAGTTTAAGCGGAGGCTTGCAACGGCAATCAACGAAGAAGACGATCCTTTGGATGTTTACGACCAGTTTGTGCAGTGGACCGTAAAGGTTTATGGCGAGAACGACCCCAACTCTGGGCTGCTCGAACTCCTCGGTCAGGCCACCAAGGCGTTCATGAACGACCCGATCTACAAGACGGATCTGCGATATCTGAAGCTATGGACACTGTATGCGGGACAGGTCGATCGTCCTGTTGCTATCGACATCTACGCGAATTTGTTAGCAAACGAGATTGGGACATCCTTTTCCATTCTTTATGAGGGTTATGCAGCTTTGCTTGAGGTTGACGGAAGGTGTGCTTCAGCTTCTCTTATTTTACGTGATTTTGATTGGTTTCGCTCGCAGGCGGCAAGACGCTGAAGTCATCTATCGACAAGGGGTTAGACGTCAGGCGCGGCCAATCGAACGATTGAAAAAGCGATTTCAGGAATTTCAACGCCGAACTTCTTCTACGGAGGTTAATCAACCTCGGCGTGATCTATTGGAGCGTCATAGTCAATCATCATCTTCGTCGTCGGCGACTCTGAGGCCAGGTGCTACAAGCATAGGCAGTACGACCCGAGAATCAAGATATGCTGCTATGCTTGTTCCTACAGACCCTGGAAAGCGTCCAGAAAGATATTGCTTCAATTTTGCATTGTTGTTCGCCAGAGAAACGGGCGAATTCAGCATCCAGGAGGCTAGAGCACGATCCATGGGTCTCCTTGGGAAGAGATGGCCGCCGCCGCCGCCTGAGTCTTTTCAGTATCCGGCGGACATTTCATCGGAGTCGATTTCGATGGCCGTGGAATTCAACGATGATGGCTCGAGGGCAACCTTCGGAGGGCGTAGGAGGAGTATGTTAGGCGGGGCCGAGCCGACTGTCACTATCAACACAAGAGCAGCGCTAGATGATGTATTTGGGATGATCAATTCTCCAGATAGGACCACGATATCGTTGCCCGGAAGCAAATACGCTCCACTGAAGCAAGTCAGCCTATCCTCAGCTGGCCTGGCTCCACAAACTCCGGCCGTTCATGACAACGAGAATACGAAGACTCCTGCGCCTGGTAGGTTATGATTGCCTACATCCATGAGAAACCACTTATTGTCATTGTCACAAGCCTTTCGTCCATTCGTCGACGAAAATTCGCAATCGAGCCGCACCCCTTCAGCAAAGGTGACAGACCGGTTTATGCACACCACAGATCGAGAGCTAATGGTACCCCTTCGTTCTAGTTTACTCCATTTGTCGACGAAAACAAGGCTCGATTCACGACCCCCAGGCCTGCGTTATCTGTCAAAGATTCTTCAGCAGGAGATCCAGCAAAAGCTTCTAGTGCACCAGAAACTGCCAGTTCAAGCTCGGGCCATATATTTACATCCAGGGTCTTCACTCCGGCTGAAACCAAGCTTGCGCCTCTTCGCGACGTCTTCACCGAAGCACACGGAAAACCGCAGCCAAAAATGCGACCTGCCCACGAACGAGCGAAATCACATCACGATGCCTCGTCGCCGGCACCAAATGATCCCCCCCGCGCATTTTCTCCTTTTGTCGATGAAGACGCAAAAACACCCTTCAAGGTGTTTAGCCGCCCTCCGGGTCACGATACAAACGTGTTCACTCCCCAAACCCCGAGCGTCGCGTTTACGCCCTCTATAAACACGCAACCCGCTTTCACTCCGTTTAGAGATGTGGCATCTCCGCCCACATCATTCTCAGACCCTTCGGACATGGCTCAACGGCCTCTACAAGCACAGCCAATCCAAGCGCGGACGGCAATCGCGATAGAGGACAGCGTCGATGATTTACAGGAGTCGAGCCAGTATGATGACGGATTTGACTACGATGAGGAGGAAACTGAATACGCCGATCCCCTCGAGACTGCCCCTGATATTGGATATGAAGAAGGCGACTCGTACCAAGAAATACCACTTGGAGGCCGATTTGGACGGTTCAACGTCATGACGCCTATTACGGAACGGACATTCGAATTCACAACAAGCACACGAGGTTCTGCAACCCCAAGCGAACGGCTGGGTACCTATCGGCTCGGGAATGTCTTCACTCCTCAACAACGGGATGAACATGGGGCAGTCATTGCGGCAGAGAAACTTGCAGCTGAATTGAAGGAGGACGAGGACGAGGACGACGAACCTCTAGAACCCCTACGTTTATCCGCTTATTTACCTCCTAGTGAATCTCCGGACGTTGCGATAATTGAGGAGAAGACGGGAACGTTAAGCCTGGGCGATTCTCTTACTCTAGGATCCCGATTTAAACCCTCGAACCCATGCAACCCGTTCGATCCTCCGATTATTACAAACCTCTTGTCGCGGATACCCTCAGACCCACACTTCTACGATCTTCGAGATCAGGAATCCAACCGGCTGGATGGGCTACAGAAATTCGCGAAAAAGTCACGCAAAACAAGTGGCTCAGGTAACACAGGAGTTTTGGATGTCTCGACTTGCTTTTCGCTGGAACTTGAGGGGCATAGGTTCAGTGTTCTGGAGAAGTTGGGAGAGGGAGGATTTGGAGCCGTGTTCAAGGCACGGGACGTAGGGGCGGGGCCAGGCGATGACAATCTTGATGATGAACTTGACGACGAGGACGACGAGGATAGTGTGTCAATGGTTGCATTGAAAGTGGTAAAACCTCGCAGCGTTTGGGAATACCATGTCCTTCGGAGGCTGCATTCCGCCCTTGCAACACCACTTCGACGATCTATCATCCTGCCGCACGCGCTTTACGTGTTCCGAGACGAGAGCTTCCTCATCCTGGACCTTTGCCCCCAAGGCACACTCCTTAGTATTGTCAATAACGCCGGTGCAGCGGGTGTGTCTCAACAAGGAGCATGCCTGGACGAGCTATTGGTCATCTTCTTCACCGTTGAACTGCTTCGTCTTTTGGAGGCCATACACAAGGCGGGCTTCATCCACGGAGATCTCAAGATCGACAACTGCCTGCTCCGCCTTGAAGACGTCCCAGGTGGTGCCTCCGCGTGGTCGAGCTCCTACTCACCCTCTGGTGACGGGGGATGGAGTCAAAAAGGCCTCAAAGTCATTGACTTCGGGCGTACGATCGATACAAGGTTATTCCCAGCAGGCCAGCAATTCATCGCAGAATGGCCGACTGACGATCGAGACTGTTTCGAGGCCCGTGCGAATCGACCATGGACATTCCAAGCAGACTACTTCGGTCTGGTTGGAATAGTTTATTGCATGCTCTTCGGGAAGTACATTCATGCAGGGTCAATAGATTCAGCGTCCGGACGACATAAGATCAGCACTCCGTTGAAGAGATACTGGCAAACGGACATCTGGAACAGGTTATTCGACGTTTTGCTCAACCCCGCCAGCGTAAGGCCTGATGGTCAACTTCCCGTATCGGAGGAACTTGGAGCTTTGCGGGTCGAAATGGAAGGTTGGCTTCAGGCGAATTGCAACCGGGCCAGTGGCACGCTCAAGGGCTTACTGAAAAAAGTAGAAGTCTCTTGCTATACCTCACTTCGTTAGATTGCCTCGTTGCCTCGTCACCTATCTTCCAAATTGTACTTACTATGTAATACCCCACCACATATTCGGGAATCTGTTATGCTTACCAATAATCTTAATGCTGATTTGATGATCTTGTTGCAACAGAACTTGTCCAGGAGACTACTGGCGTGCTCGCACGGGTTTGGAAGTCTTGTGATTTGAAGGGCAATTGCTGTTACAAGAATATTCCATTTTCGTTTCTCATCAACAGCCATGTCAAATGGCTGATACATCCGTGAATAGCGATGGTGCATTCAAAGCAGACTCCGAGACAAAGGTATGCAAAGTGCTGAGGTTACAAACACCACTTCGGCTTGCTGTGCTCTGCCCTGATCAAATAGCGACCCCCCAGATCAAGCATGCCCACCCATCTGCACAGGCGGCGCGGGGCCGCCTTCGTACGGGTGCTGAGGCACGTTTGGCGGGGGCGGCATCATCATATGGTACGGCACGGCGTGTTGAACTGTGGGCATGTACATTGTGAACAATTTGCCAGGAGATCGGTCAAACGGGATCATACGTTGCGGGCTCTGATGGTAGTATTGGTGAACGTGACCGGGCATCGGCGTCGAGGGTGGTCGTGGGCCGCCAGCGTTAGGCGGAGGGTAGGGAGGGCCAGGTGGAGGGGGCATGTACGCTTGCGCTAGTTGGAAGCAAATGACATGAGGTGATCGTTCAATCATGTGTGAAAAATAGCGACATACGAGGGGGCATCTGACCCATTCCAGGCGCATACATAGCTACAAATCGATCGATCAAAGGAAGAAGCGACAACATGAACTATGCGACTAACCATTTGGAGGAGGCATCCCAGGAGGATACTGCATGGCTTGCATGTAGGGGCCAGGCATATAAGCGCCTGGTGGTCCAGAGGGCGCCATACCTGGCATCATGGGCTGACGGAAAATCAGGACATGGTCAAGTAAAGCCGCAATCTGTACATACTTGTCCAGGGTAACCATACGGCGGGTATGCGTAAACATAGCCACGAGCAGCGGCCTGTGCGGCGGAGTCCTCTTCGTATGATGGGGGAGGAAGGGGTGGCGGGCCAGGAGCAGGCATGTTGTGAGGTTGCTGCGGGTGGGGTGGGTGCTGAGGAGGCGGGAACATCTGGGCATATCGTTTGCCGTTGTATGGCCAGATTGCGGCTGGAGCGTAAAGTTCGTGATTTAAACCTCGACAGTAAAGAAATGGACGTACTGATCGACGAAGGCTCAGGAACTTTGCCGTGCTTGAACGGATTGAAATCGTCCTTGATATTCACAGGTGGGTTCTTCTTGATGACGCGTGAGCCGAAGAAGGGGTTGGGCGCCTTGACATACAGGTCAGAAGCCAGAACAAGCCATCAGGAGGTAATCCTCACCGTTTCGGGCCTGGGCTTGGGAGACAGCGAAGCGGAGGCGGCAGCGGCACTGTTTATTGAAGGGCCACCCTAGAAAGTAAAGATCAGAGCACGTTCATACGTCAGCACTAAAGAGCATTAAAATCACAGGAGTGAAGGCATTTGCCTTGACATTGGGCCTGAACGACGACGCATTGACGTTCAGCCTGTTGGCAGCAGCCGCAGGCGACATGCTGCCATTCGGTCCATGATGCACGCTTGCACTCGAACTCGCGCTGGGCGGAGCGGCAGCGCCGTTCGCCGTTGATGGTGCGCCATTGGTGGCGGGTGGTGGTCCCGCAGGTGCACGAGGCTTGCTGCCCTTGAAAGGCGGGATGACCTGGATGACCATGGCAGGCTTCTTCGAGCTGGCGTCCGAGACGTTCACTTTGGCTGTGGAAGCAGCCTTCGTGGCAGCAGTGGTCACAGGGGGAGCAACGGGGTTGGTAGTCGTCTTGGATGCAGATGTAAGCGGAGGGCGCGAGACAACACTTATTTTGGCTGCGGCGACTTGAGTGCCGCGGGCCGCATTGGCTGGGGTGGTGGCCCCAATGGTCCGCGCTTGAGTCGAAGCTGCATCTTTAGACGCCTTCTCACGGATGGCACGCTGCTTTTCTTCGTCCTTGGCAAGAATTGGGACGAGGTCATCAGGAATGGGTTTGTTGAGCTGATAACCAATGTAAGATTCGACATTGTTGAAAATAACACAGAGACGAACCTTGAAACTCTTGCTGAACTTGACGAGCTCAGCCATGCGTTTGTCCATCTCGCTCTTGACAAGCGCCTGTCGCTTCTGAGTGAGACGCTGTTTCTCGTTTGTAACGAAATCTCGGAATGCGGGCAGAGCGTCAGCAGGTTGCTATTGGACAATTTCTTGAGTCAAAGTCTCCCATTGCCGACCAGATGCTCCGACTGACCTTGTTGGGACTTGGGGAAGGAGCCTTAGAAGACGATGGTGATTGTGTCTGAGAAGGAAGCGTGACGCCGTCTGGTCCATTGACAGAAAGTTTGGGGATGTCCGCAGTTGCAGTCGAGGTCACGACCGCATTGCTAACAGGTGGGGACAAGGCGCCTGGCTTTCTTGCACCAGGAGGAACGTATGCATTAGTTCCTCGGACCACGGCTCCGTATCTGTAACCAAGGTGAGTTTGTCTTCAACACGTGTCGCATAAACGCCTCAACTTGTCCTCCTCATTCACACCACTATCGTCGACGTTGAGGTTCCTCTCCTCAGCAATGTGTGGGTTGCTGGTAGTAGCCTTGATTGAAGCGGTGATAAGAATGAATGAAACTACTCAGGATAACGTCATTACGTACACCAATAATCTCATTTGCAATGCGCTGGGCGTGTCGTTCTCGCTCCTTGAAGTCCGCGGCAGTGCGATCAAGCTTCGTCGTATAGAGGTTCTCGTCGAAGTCGGTCTTGACGCCGAACAGCTTTTCGTTAACGGCAAACTGGTCCCACGGGGTATTGTTGGTTGACGGCCCAAATGTATCATCGTCGTTAGCCGCTGGAGGCTGGGGTCCGTCCGACCACTGCTGCAGCTCGCGCTCGCGGCCACCTCCCTTCCTTGCGCTGATGTCTGTATCGGTTCGGAAAGCTGTGGAACGCGGATAAATATCAGTTTTGTCGGGGACGTCGATCAGAACTGATGTTAAGCTCACTATTGCCGTTCGGGGGTTTTGCATCAGCCGGACCTGACGACCAGGTGTCGATGTTCGTGGAAGCAATGAAAAATTGGTCCTTGAGTGGCGCTCCTGGGTTCGAGATTTCCTTGACGTCTTTGAGAGTGACACCGGTGGTATCACCTTCGCCACTGGTGGAAACGATGACACCTTCGTAGCGCTGAGAGGTCTTGGTGGAAACCGTGACCGTAGTACCCTATTAATGTTCCATAAGTGAATGGACGAGCTTTGGTAGATTTAAATCACCACTGACGGTTAAACCAGATAATGATTGGAGGACGCGCTCTTGAGCAGGATCCCGAGCGCCATTAGTCTGGGCCAAAGGGGGGAAATTCCCCTGAGCCGGCGAGGTATTAGCTTGAGCGCGGGGTGGGTTAGTGGGTGGTGGAGTGAAAGTAGGGGAAGCTCGAGCACCTCCCGCCCATGCATTCAGGCGGCTTGTGGCTGAACTTAGTACAATGATCGAAATGGCGCAGATAGAGCAAACTTACCGGGCAGGTTCAGGGGCCCCTTTCCTGGCAGGCTTTTGTTGACGTGCTGCCGTTGCCATTGTTTATAAAGGACCTTGGATAAGAAGAGGCTTAAAAGACGCAAGCAGAGCGGTGAAGACGCCAAAGGATAGCAAGCAAGTTGCTATATGAAAGAGCTCGTCTGGAAGAAAACAAAGGAAATCGACGGCTAAGGTAGCACAGCACTGGCTGCAAGCAGCAGAGAAGCAGCTGAAGCTGGAAGCAACGCTGTTGGGCGAAGCTGGGTGAGGAACAAGAGTTGTCGTCCAAGCTGCAGTGTTACAACACCCGTGTGACAATTGTTGTTACCAATGTAACGCTTCCCCCTGGCACTCCTAACTCTTCTCTTCCACCCCACACTTGCCTCAGATTTATTCATCAAATTATGCTGTATCGTCTACAATATAAACTGCTTCTTCACTAAATAGACAGATTCCAATGTTCTCGCTGACGTCGAGAGCACTCCCTCACTCTGCAGTTTTGGGGTCCCCGTGAGCGTTACATCACTTGTCACGGCCGAAAATAGCATAATACCGCGGAATCAAAACTGTTTCGTTCACCAACCTCGACCTGTACGAGCCCCCACCTGTTTCATCGCAAATCATCCCGAAGATCATCACTCCCTAGTACAGTACTATTATAGCTGTCCCCAGTATGTCAGGCGGAATTTATGCCAATTGAGATTTCTTCCAATACCCTTATTTGACAGGTAGCACACGCTAGAACTGCGCTTGATTTGCGCTAGACTCAACCCAGAATTCTTCTCAGTGGAAATTGAATGTTACGGCAGGTGGATGTCAGCGCCGAGACTTGTGAGTACAAAGCAACACTTAATGACAGTCAAGTATCCACCGTTCTACATGCCAAGCGATAGCTAATGTTGTCTAGCCTGTCAACACGTCAATGAGACAAATTGTGGCGACTTATACTGCATACATAGATACGCGCTCCCGAACTGTCGTTGCCGTTATCTCTCGCCAGATTCAATGAGCATTACTTACAGAGGAAGTCAATCCAATTTATCACTGACCACTTGAAATACTTATAATACAGCATGGAGCACAATTGTTAACGTAAATCACATACCTATAGATTCATGAATGTTACTATAAGCGTTGGAACTTTGAAGGAAATCCAAGTTGCACAAACAACGCGTAAACATCGCGTCTTGCTTCCAACCATGTCAGACTCAGACCACGAACAGATCCCCTCCGCACCCGGGCCCTCTACGCCCCTTTCCAGCTCATACACATACCACTCTAAACTACCTACCGCGCCAGGGCCCTATATTCTTGGCGTCGACGAGGCCGGTCGCGGACCTGTCCTCGGCCCTCTCGTGTATGGCGTCGCGTACTGCCCGGTGGCTTACAAGGAAGAGCTCGAGCAGCTAGGCTTTGCAGGTGCGTATAATCCAGAAGTATTTCGTTGGAACACCTCACGATAGCCGGCTTTTTTAGACTCAAAAACTCTGACGTCGGAGGTGCGCTCGAGCCTGCTCAGCACGCTCGACTCAGATCCCGAAAACCTGGCGTGGTCAGTGCGCGTGATCAGGTGCGCTTGTATCCCTTCTCGCATCGTGTTAGAACGCGTGTATAACGCCCCTTCCAGCCCTCAGGCAATCTCAAACGGCATGCTCAGACGACCACCCATCAATCTCAACGTCCAGTCCCAGGACGCAACTATTCTTCTAATTCGGGAGGTCATCGCCAAAGGCATCCACCTATCAGAAGTGCGCTCCTACCCTGCTCCTCTGTCCGACAGCTTTTCATCACTTTCTTGTGTGCCTAGGTATACGTCGACGCTTTGGGCTCAAACACCACTTACCAAGCGTACTTGTCCGGCCTTTTCCCTGGCATCGATTTCACGGTAACCAACAAGGCAGACTCGAAGTTCAAAATTGTCGGCGCGGCAAGTGTTGCAGCCAAGGTGACCCGTGATGCGTGTCTTGAAGGGTGGGTCTTTGAGGAGAGCATCGCGGAGGACGGCACGGCTGTCACGTCAGGTCTACCAGAGACGGCGGTGTGTTCAGGGTACCCTGCTGGTAAGTACAGCTCACTGCCTTAATCGTGGTGTGAACGTGCTGATTTGCCTCGCGCCAGACCCCAAAACGCAAGCATGGCTTAAGGAGTCTATCGAACCGACGTTTGGATTCCCAAAACTAGTCCGTTTTTCTTGGACAACCGTCAAACTGATCCTTGACAAACATGCACACGCCGTGAAATGGTCCGTAATTGTTTCAATGTCACCTGAAGCCTCACCTAACGATGAACACCAGGACTGATGAGGGACAAGCATCACTGATAACGGCTTTTGAGAGCGGAAGGGGAAGAGAAAAGGATCGCTGTGCAGTCGCAAAGGATTTAAAAATTATCAGCATCGGGGAGCTCTAATTATCAGGTATTGATCACTGCGTCAGCCCCCTGGCGGGCTCATCTCTGTACATGTATCTCTTGATACCCCTACTATCATATATAACCTACAAACCATTGAAACCAACGACCCATGCTTATTAAGCTTCGGACCGGGTTATCCCTCATCTCCTTTTCGCAGGCGGTGGGCTAAGTGCGTCCTCGGCCGCCTTCCTCTTCGTACCAAATCCGAAGGCCACCTTTGACCGCTCCGCCGGCACTGGTGTACCACTCTGCGACGTCGGCGTATCGACCGCGGACGATATTCTGGAGAACCCAGGCCGCGGGGCAGGGGACGCCGAATTGCTGTGCGAAACCATCGGCGAGAAGCCCGACGGCCCAGGGCTGTCTCCGTTCATCACCAATGAATGGGCTTGGGGAGCGGGGAGGGTCATGAACCCGGTGTCAGCAACCTGCTGGGCACCCTTTCCTTCCTTCTTCTTCTTTGCCTTCTCGGTCTTTCCTTTCGACAATGGTTGTGCATCGAGGAAGTCCGCAGCCTGGGGCACGGCGCTAAAATGAAGACTCAGAACAATCACAGAATTCCAAAGAGCAGAAAGACATACCCTCTGTTTCCAACCGACAGGACGAAATGCGCCTGACCCGCTTTCTGTTGTCGTTGCTGGAACGCGCTGTTCATGCTGAGAGGGGTGTCACCACTCGTCATAGCAGCCTGCTTTTGCTCTTCTGCAATCTTCTTCAACCTCTTCTCCGTCTTTGCCTTCCCAGACCCCTTCCCGTGGAACTTATGCGACAGTGCCTTCCACGCCTCCTTCGGCGTCAGCGCACGACCGAACTCGTCGTAGTACACAATGTTCACATCTGGCTTGTAGTTCTTGAACGCCTCCGAGTTGTCCCGCGCCTCCTGCTGCTCTCGCATCCGGTTCTCGTACTCCCGCTGCGCCTGATCCTTGTTCGCGCCACGCGATTGCAGCTTCTCCACCTCGCGCTGAGAAACACGACGGCGTTGCTCAGCCAACCATAAATCGCGCTGCAGCTGCGTCTTTTCGCGTTCCCGTTGGTCCGAAGCAGGTGCAGAGAGGATACCCTGTTGCCGCAGGATATTGAGGGTGGACGCCATGCCTGAGCTGAATGTCTGCTCAGACGATGTGCCGCCCATGCCATCGTCTTCCTGCTTCACCTGCCGCATGCTCTCTTCGACTTCAGTGGCGCGGATGGCATTCTCGATGGCGTTTAGTATAGCCATTTCGTCCTCCTCTTCGTCCTCCTCTTTCACTACGACCTCGCCCGCCTCAACCTCTTCCATCGCCTGATCCCCAGGTGCCATTGACACATCCCGCGAGGGCGATCGTTGTTTGATCTGTGGCGGCGGAGAGGGTGCCATTGATACATCCTTAGGCTCTGCTTTGACGGGATTAACTCCGACAGCGCGCACAAACTCTGACGTATCATCGAAGGTGAGGCCCTTTGACTCGTCGCTGTCTTCTTTGTCTGATTCAACATTTATGGCCTCCCTGACATCCTCCTCATCGCGTGTTCGTTGTTCGGCAACTGTTCACGAGGGTGTTAGAGATAAATCAAATCATCTGCCCGAGGACACGACTCACTTTTTTGCGCTAGCTGTTCCGGAGTCAACTTCTTTGCTTTGTGCAGTTTGGCCTTCCGTGATCGTGCTAGTGCAGCTTGAAGATCATCATCGTCAACGAAGTTGGTGTCGAGGTCCCTCACTCTTGGAACAATGGGTTTCTGATCCACGTCCATTTCATTGTCTGGGACAGGTTCACTCTCGGCCACGCGACGGGATGGGCGTTTCTTTTTGGTCTACAATATATAACACGACCGTTGAGTACGAGAATCTCAAAAGGAAGGACATCACGAACCCTGGGTTTCTTGAACCCGACATCACCTTCCTTGAGATAATCAGTCATCTCCAAGTTTTCTGCAGAAAGAGTCAGCCTGTGCGATAGTAATAGGTAATAGAGTATGTATACTGACTGGCATAGTCTATGGACAGAAGCGACTTATTGACTGACGCAGCTGCCTGGTGTTTTTGTTCCTCCTGTTTAGTTTTAGTGGAAACAACTGAACTTCCTAATCGGAAGCCCTTTGGAAAGATTGAGAGGATTGAAACAACAATTTGGGAACAAACTCACAGTTTCTTGAGCACCATTGATGTCCTCGTCATATTTGGCAAGTACAGAGCGTTTAATACCCTGGTTTCCTTCGACGAACTCGTCGTCATCATAGCCAGTGTAATCCCGTTTCTTGATTTTCAGTTCGTTGTTTTTCTTCGTGCGCTCGTCCTCTGCCATTTCAACGTTCTGAAGCTCATCCTCTGGCAAAATCATGAGTTATTATAAGTGGCCGTCAACTGAAAATATGTCGCACCTTCGTTGTCGAGGATTCGACTGTCTTTCAAGGTGAGTATGCGAGCTTCGCCCTCGTCCATCTCGTCGAAGTCATGGCTGACCTTAAGGCCCTCAAGATCACCTAGTAAGAGGGGCTTCAGCACGAAGCGGGTCAAGAGTTCGTATGACGCACGTTCTGTATATTCGTCCTGGAACGCCTTGTCCATGCTCTCCAGCTCCTCCTGCCGCTTCTTCGCAAGCTCCTTCTCCTTCTTCTTACTCCGCTTAATCCACTTCAGCGTGTCGTCGGTGTCGGCATCTGCATCGCCAAGTGTCGAACCTTTGAGCGATGCATTAAGCTCTTTTCGATTCCGTACCCTATCGAAGCACGCATGAGCAATGATGCCCTCTTCGTTACATTAGGTGGTCGTGGGCCTGAAGTGCCCGTAGACGGAAATGGAAGCGACAGTAAGAATAGTTGAAAAAACTACTCACTTTGCTATCCGGTCCTGAATTTTCCTGAAAAGAATAGGCGTCAGTGTTCAAGACGGAAAAAATGACGAGTGAGGGAGATACGTACTTTGACTCGCGTTCTTTGTCTTCTCGCTCCCGCCTTTTGGCATAATTGTCCTCGGCCTCTTTCTCCTTGTCGTTCCCGGTAGGAGCATCTTCACTTAGAGGCTTGAGACCGAGCGAAATACGGATCTTGTTGGTCTCTTCCAAGCTGATGCTTTCTTCCATCGACATGTTGGGAGCAAGAGGAGTTTGCTTACGTGATGGTAAACGTTTGTCTCGTGTTGACCTTCCTGCCGTTTCCGCTACAACCGCCATGGCGTCCCTTCTCTCTCCATTCCGTTCCACCTACCGTTACATGGTAAGTCGACTTAGAGCGACTCAATAAGGTTGCTAATATTCGCGCTACAGCAACGTCAGGCCCATGAAAACACGGTTCTCTTCTATTCCTGTGTCATCGGAGCAATTGGACCAGTAATGGCGATCACAATACCTCCCATTCGCGAACGTTTGGGCTACCGACCGGCTGAATATGTTCCTACAACATACCCTAGTGCGTCCGCTGCTCCTCATATACATGCATAGGCTCACTCTCCCTCAGTTCCAAACCGTGCACGGAGACCAGTTCAGGGTTACGAGGACGATTGAGAACATACGTGTTCAGATGTTTATTAACTGAGTTGCAATGAATGGCTGCATCCAAAGAATCAGAATCAGTGCAGTGAGCAGATGGATGACATGTTTACCCCGTGCCTCGATATCTTTTTCTGAATATGCAGCTGACTACACCTCACCTCTGACTCCGACATAGACCGAATTTTGATATGGAGGCACTCGTTTTCCTGATATACGTGGTGGTCTGGCAAAGCAAGCAGCTAGTTTCATATCCACGGAACTATCGACCTGTAAAGACGACCAGTCTGAACAATGTTTACTTGGGGCTTGCAATTGACACTACGCATGCAATCCTACTCTCCTTGCATCCCACACGTTTCTGTCATCGAATTACTAAGTACTCCGGTCTGATTAAATGATTCCGCTCAGGGCTTCGAAGCAAGAGACCTGATGGGCAGCAGTCTTGTACTAAATTATCTCGAAGCCACCCGTCTCCTCAACTTCCTTGCTGCAAAGGACCTTGAAGGGACCAGGTATCATTGTATCAGCCTCCTGTGTGTTTCCAGCATCAAATATATTGCGGAGCCCGTACTTGTCGTGTGTGTTTGTCTGCCCCATATTCATGTAAGCTACAGATATCTGTTGTCGCCTTTCTCATTGGTCTTCTTAGATGGCCAGGACACTCACTGATCATGATTTGTTGACTTCGAAATTATGCACGCGACCTACCAGAACAATAATCTTCGCTGTCTTATATGAGGAAAGTAGACTCTCATTTGCTGCTGTGCATTTTGACATGTTGTTTTGCATCCCCAATAGGATTACTTACGAATCCTAGAAGCTCTGCGTGCCAACAGTAGCGCCAACACTGCGGCGCTCACCGCTCGTATTGAAAATGCTAACTGCACAATCCCATTTGGACAGAACTGAGTAATCCTTCGGTCTGTAGGCAATGCAGATACCAACCGCCCGAGAGTGTGTTCCTCGATCTGTCGTTTCCAAACCGTTGCTTGTCGATGGCTGTGATGGGACCCTCGGAGCGGGGTACGTAAGTATAAAGTCGTGTATGACATGAGCCTATGCCCTCTTCTGCATATACCCCCCCAACATATAGCTGAAAAATGGCCGCTCCAGTCATTCATCTACGAGACATTCAGACAAGACCGAGATTTTTCGCTGTATGGGAGAAGCAGAGGAACAAGAAGGCGATTCATTGGTTCATTGAGATGTTCGCCGAAACGGTAACACCGGAAAACTCGTGCAGTCCGGTCTCAGTCTAACTTTTTATGTAGCTGGGCGTGTTTTTCTACGTTTATGCAGGTAAGCTTCATCTTTTCGTCTTGCTGCCGAATACTGAAACTTTCTACTACCCAGGTCTTAGCTCGGTGGCCGGTTACGTTGTAGGAAATATCATCCAAGCACCACTGTCTTGTGAGCCAATTCCGATATGACAATCAGCCTCTGTGCTTACGTTGATATTCCAGCCCTGACGCAGATTGGGTTTGCGTATGCTTTCGGCATTCTATTTGCTATTGGCGTCTGCGGCGCCACTTCTGGAGGACACTTTAACCCATGCATCACCATCTCCTTCGTCGTATTCCGGGGCTTCCCACCTCTCAAAGGACTGAGGTGAACGATCTCATTTTCGTGAAATGAAGTGGCACTGAACATTTTTAATTTACTTTTAACTATCAGATACATCTTTGCGCAAATTATCGGGGCTTATCTTGCTTGTCTAGTGATCTACACAGAATGGAAGGTCTTGCTGGACCAGTGTGAAGCCATTCTTAGCGCAGCCGGAAAGTTGGATGCATTGCAGTTCACGCCCAATGGTCCTGCAGGAATATTTGGTCTTTATCTTTTGCCTGGTCAAACCATACCACGGGTATTCCTCAATGAGTTTGTCACTGTGAGTCCTCATGAACGCCTACCCTCTGACCGAATGCTTATATAAATTCGTGCCAGGACACTCTTATCGGGCTCATCCTTTTTGCCGCCATTGACCCGACAAATGCTTTAGTGCCCCCAGTGATGGCGTCTGTTATCGTGGCTCTGGCATAGTACGCTTTTCTGATGTCCCGGTTTTTCTCGAGGTTGACGGTATCAACTAGTGCGGTCGCTATCTGGGGCTTCGCCACGCCTGGAAGTAAGTGATCAAAATATATATCGATGGATGTTTTGGCTGATAACGGGATTAGTTGCACTCAATTCGGCTCGTGATATCGGTGGACGCATGCTTGCGATGACAATGTGGGGCAGGAAAGGTAGGCCATTGTTTCTGCAATAGCAATGAATCGCTCCTGACAGTAGTACAGCGGCTGGAGGAAACTATGCGGCAGTCGCCGCACTTACCAATATTCCAGCGACGTTGTTTGGCGCATTCCTTTATGAATTCTTCCTGACCGACTCAGATAGAGGTCAGTCTCACGGTTCTAAACAACTTATTGATGCCTCTAACTTTCGACGCTGCAAACAGTTGTTCCCCCGGCGTCATTGGAATACGGTAACACGCTGGCAAACCACAGGAGACTCCGCAAAGCCGAGCAGAAGGCTCGTCGACAGAGCAGACAGAGTATCATCGAGTTCCAGAATGCCATGGAGATGCAGACGCCGATAGCAGAACACAAGCCAAGTGGAGTCCACTATGCGATCACAGCTTGAGCGTCGAGACAAGAGCAGTCTGCCAACAATACACTATGCATATTCATACGTCTGCCACACGGACAACTACACATCATACATGTCGCACACATAATCTCCATCATTGACATGAGCCTCTATTATATATATTATAAGTTCGCAGCTTGTTGTTGCGCTGGTCTGAGTCTTGGCACAGAGTTACATCTTCTCAGCTTTTTTCTCCAAAGTTTTCTCGTTAGAGTGGTATCATAACGGCTACCAACCAATTGCTTTCAAGGACCGATGGTACGGTACGTTCGATTTGTGAAACTCTTATCTATATGCAACCCGCTGAAATTTGCTCCTCCGAATCCAAGTGTATCTGTACAACTTTTACGATTGCCATTTTATTCCTGGGCCGGAGGAGTCTGATCCCGCCTCAACACAGCTTCATTTTTCGGCCATGAGGGTGCATCATGTCGAGCCGCACAACTCACGAGTGCCTCGTGTTCTGTGCCAGCTCCGAAAGAACCATATGATGCATTCGCCGGAGCGTGTATATCCATTATGCTTTAATATGCCACACCACAACTAAGACAACGACGACCCCTTGTTCGATTCTACTTCCATGCTCGGGGTGCATTTGCTCCCACTTTGGCTTTCCTTCCTTGGTCAGGCTACCGTTTTCTCAGGCTCTTTTGTCGCTGCGCAACAATGTCACCTCAAAGTTCCCTCGAAAAATCTAGTCAACTCTTCAGGCGGCCTATCAAACACTGCAGGCCCCGGTATCACTGTGCCCCCATCTACGAGCTCGCCTGCTTCTCGATCGGTCTCGACATCCAGTGGTGTGGCCCCCACATCAACGTCGACATCGGCTACCACGTTCGATTACAACAGTGACAAGATTCGAGGAGTCAATCTGTATGTCGAGTCGTCCCCTGTCTGTCTATATTACACGTTTCATGAATTTATTGCATTTCTAGGGGAGGATGGCTTGTCTTGGAGGTGAACTCACCAATGGATTCCTTATAGCATGATCACCTTCCTGACATGGATATAGCCATGGATTACGCCCAGTGTTTTCGAGAACACAAACAACGACGCCATAACAGACGAGTACACGCTCGGACAGCTCCTCGACTCTAAGACAGCGTCAAATATACTTCAACAACATTGGAGCACAGTCTGTCAAAGCTTTTCTTCAGCGGCCTGCACCATCTAATGAGAATCATATCTTACAGTGGATAACAGAGGATGATTTCGTAGCTATCAGCTCCGCCGGCTTAAACCATGTTCGGTGAGTCCCTTGTTCGCATTCGTACCTTGTCTGCTCAAGGAGAATTCCAAGGATACCCCTAGGCTACTGGTCCGTACCTCTTACGCCCTCTGACACGGATGGCTCCACCAGTGTGGCGCCGTACACGCCAGGAGCATGGCCATACCTTCTGAAGGGACTCGAATGGGCAAAGAAACACTCAATCAACGTCATCCTCGATATTCATGGTGCTCCTGGATCTCAGAACGGATATGATAACTCTGGCCAGCGCACTTCTAATCCTGTATGGGCTCTCAACCCTGCCAACGTCTCCCGAACAATTGATACACTCCGCTACATTGTGGAAAACATTGGAGGATTGGTAGATGTCATAGAATTACTGAACGAACCTGCTGGATTTCGTGGTGACCACTGGGCGCAGGTTATAGCCCAATTTTGGCTAGACGGATATGATGCGGTGAGGCAAGCGGGAGGGGCAGGGATCAAAGTTATGATCGGGGATGCATTTCTAGGGGTTCAGGTATTCATTCTACACAAGCACAAGGCACTCTTCTGACAAAGGCATACAGAAATGGTCGGGATTTCTAACGTCTCCACGAGGCCAGGGAGTCATTATGGACTTTGTACGACAAAGTCATCTGGAATGTGTTTTCAATGACTGACTGTAACATAAAGCACGAGTATCAAATATTCAGCGATCTCGAGCTGGACCGCTCGATGGATCAACACGTCGAGGTGAGAGCTCTCACTGATGATTCTACCGTGACTCACATGCGGCCCAGTTCGCCTGCACATATTCCGACAGTCTTTCTGCATACAAATCCTCGAACATCTGGACAATAATAGGCGAATGGTCCAACGCGATGACTGACTGCGCTAAATGGCTCAATGGTAGAGGAGTTGGTGCGCGCTGGGATGGGACCTGGTCTCCCGGAAATTCTCAATATCACGGATCATGCACCAACTACACCGGAAGCTACACAGGGTTCTCGAACTCGTATAAAACTTTCTTGAGAAAGTAAGTAACCATCCGTGGACTTGTGAATCTAGGGCTGAATCTAGTATAGATACTGGGAAGTGCAGGTTGAGATTGGGGAGAACGTATCTGGATGGGTATTCTGGACGTGGAAGGTGCGCTCTGGAGGGTGTTATGTTGCGTTCCTTGAAAATAACAATTCGTTGTAGGCAGAAAACGCAGATGATTGGAGCTATCAGATGGGCCTACAAGGTGGGTGGATTCCACAGGATCCCGGTGATCGGCAATACCCTGGACTTTGTTCATAACTAGAGAACATATACCCAAAATTATGTTTTGTACATACTATAGATGGTCCTTTCGAAAATCTGTTACTTATCTAAGTAGATGAGCCAAGAATGTAGATTGCGAAACGACACGGAGTAAGTCGAGACCCGAGATCAAAATCGACGCGACTCAGCCACGTGCCTGCCACAGCTTTGCACATGACCGATTCATTTTGGCACGTGCGGAATTTTTTCCAAATTGACTCCCAAGAGCTCCTTGCGAGGTTCCTTGAGGCTCTCTTCGATCGCCGTTACCCAAGATGCTACGGACAATGTGAAGATATCGACTATACGTTTATAACCAACGCTGACCCATATGCTCCAGAAAACCCAAAAATGCACGCTCCAAGCGTGCCATGGACGCTCGCCTGCCCAAAGAGGTTGAGGATGCTCGTACAGCAATCTTTGTGAAGGGAACGCACAGTGGAGAAACTCTCAATGCAGTCATGAAAGATCTAGTACGAGATTGAAACCGCATATGTGTGGGTATAACGCTCATTCATAACCTAGATGGCTTTGAAACGGCCGAATGCGATTTCTTTTTCAAAGAAAAATGCTATCCATCCTTTTGACTCTACGACTACATCAATATCGTCACTTGAGTTTTGGGCATCCAAAAATGATGCTTCGCTATTTCTGGTGGGACAGACCACGAAAAAGCGACCAAATGGCTTGACTTTTGTTCGGATGTACGACAACCAAGTTCTCGACATGATGGAAGTTGGAGTGGACAGTTGGGCTGGAATGGACAGCTTCAAAGTGCGTTCTTTCAATATTGCTTGCAGTGTCGTTCTGACGAATACATTCAGACCCCAAAATCTACGCCAGGGCACAAACCGCTCATGCACTTTGCCTCTGAACTTTTCGATACCCACCCCCGCTATGTCCAAGCAAAGTCAATGCTGCTAGACTTTTTCAATGGCGAAGTGGTGGATGCAATATGTCTTCCCGGCCTGGAACATGTTATCAGCGTGACTTGCGCCCCTACCCCCGACTCGCTCAACAACGCCACGGTTAATATGTACCCTAATCAACACCCCACCCCCGAGGACATCTCGATTCTTCCAAAAATACACATACGTACGTATACAACTCGCCTCCTCAGTTCCGGGACGCGTATCCCCCGTGTCGAATTGACACCGATGGGCCCAAATCTTGATTTGTCTTTGCGTCGCCACAAGGCTGCCGATCAGGAGCTGTTGAAGCAGGCCATGAAGCGCCCGAAACTCAAGAAAACAGACGTCGAAAAGGGATTGGGGAAGAAGCGAAAGAATTTGGAGGTGGACGAGATGGGCGACTTGAGAGGACGTGTGCACATCGGAAAACAGGATCTGAACAAACTGCAGACAAGGAAGATGAAGGGTCTCAAGGGCGGCGATGTGGACGAGGAGGAGGGCGCAGACGACGACGACGACGACGATGCAGACGACTTGCCGCGCAAAAAGCGAAGTAAAGAGGCATAGATTGTGTCTCATTATGTATACAGGTATATGTATGTTTCTGCGTTGATTCATTGCTTTCGTTTTTGCGTTAAGGAACAACAGTGATGGAAGTTTAGGCTTCTGAAAATTTGGTGAAAACCTACTTTCTTCGTGCTATGTGGTTAAAACTTGTGCCGGTCAGTTTTATGTGATGTTCTTCAGCGGAGGGGGGGTTGCTCTTTCATACTGGTCGAGTAATAGGAAAGCCGTACATTGGCAAGAACTAGCTATCGAAAGCTAGATCCATAATTGAGTGCTCATTGTGAATATAAATGGGTTTACTTTGTTGGAGCGTGATGATGTGCATATTCCGGCGGTGAAATTCCCGTACCGGTGCGAAAGGACGTCACTGTGTTCTCAACTATAAAGCCGAATGACACAAGATGGATTCTCTCATCACTACCCTGCTACTCCTAAGTTCCCTTCGCCCCTATAACTATGTCGATCCCAAAACAATTCAAACAAATTGTTCTCAATGAGCGCCCAGTGGGAGACTTCGAGCCTAACACCTTCCGCACAGAGGTTCTGCCTTTCAGCCTGAAGCCTGGTCAAGGAGAGGTTGTGGTGCAGTGTACATGGTTGTCCCTGGATCCTGCCATGCGTGGCTACGTCAGGGATGCACGAAGCTACTTACCCCCTGTAAAAATTGGAGAGGTGCGTCCCTTGCAACAACTTTAGTGGAACTCTTTCTCAGAATCACGGTGCGGTGCAGGTAATGCGCGCCCAGGGCCTCGGTGTTGTCGTCGCGGCTGGTCCTGGAAGCTCCTTGAGTGTCGGTGACACAGTCAGTGGGGCATGGGGTGTGTACGCTATCACAAACCCTGTCCTATCATTTTCCTGACCTTGTATGAAGGAATGACCGAGTACGCTGTCGTAAAGGTGAAGGCGGTTGAAAAACTCACGTATGGCAGGACCTTTTCTCTCGAGAAACTCCATTTACACCTTGTGCAGCATCCCTAAAGGTGTTCAGGCTCTGGATTTCTTGAACACGCTCGGTTCATCCGGTATGTTTCCTACTGGCACTTTTTCTTGATAACGCAATGACCTATCCGATTTCGTGCAGGTTTGACAGCTTATTTTGTAAGCTTCATAGTCTATTCCTATCTTTCTTTCTGAGACTGGAGACGTAGGGTGTGAAAGATGTTGCACAAGTGAAGAAGGGCGACATTATGGTTGTTTCTGGTGCCGCTGGTTCTGTCGGAGCGATTGCGTGCCAACTAGGCAAACGTGCCGGTGCCAAAGTGTACGGAATTGCTGGCTCTCCCGACAAGTGTGATTGGCTAGTAAACGACCTTGGAATCGACGGGGCTTTCAACTATAAGAGCACAACTTTCAGGGATGACTTCAAGAAGATCGGATATGTTGACGTTTACTTCGATAACGTTGGAGGTGCGCCCTCTGTTGCTTACGCATTAGCCCACGGAAGTGACCGTTCAACTTCAAGGTGAAATCTTGGACATGGTCCTTACCAGGTTAGCCAAGGATGCAAGAATAGCACTTTGTGGTGCGTCTTCGAGGTTTTTGTGTTCGATCATTGCATTCAATTGAGCAAATCAATTTACAGGTGCTATCTCGCAATACAGTATGTGCCACCTCCTCAGGTATCCCTTCGTTTTCTGATCACTGCTCCAGACGCGACAAAACCGCGTGGTCTCCAGAATTACCTTACTCTGATCTCACAACGCGCCAAAATTCAAGGCTTCATTGTGTTTGTTGTGTCCTATACCACCACCTTTTACGCTCCCTGACTATGGTTGCCAGCTTCGATTATGCTTCACGGTATCCCGAAGCCATTGAAGAACTTGCCGCTGGCCTCATCGACGGCTCTGTCAAACGCAAGTTCCACATCGTTGAGGGCGGGATCGAACAGGCCCCAAAAGCCCTGCCGTTACTGTTCAATGGTGGTAACACCGGAAAATTGTACGTCTCTTCGAATATCTTATCTCACGTTGATGCAAACTTTCGGGCCCTTCTCCCAAAGGGTTGTCAAGGTTTCAGAGGAACCCAAAGCCCAAGCCAAACTATAGGATAGCGATTGATGATTCGGTTTACTTTTCACCGTCAATCTAGTCCTCCTTCGATGGCCCACATGATATTATGCATATGTAATGACACGAACTAGGAGCGGCTTTCTTGAATTTGAATTTGTGTTCATTTTGCTTAAGCTCGCTGTACATAAGCTCGTCAAGATCGCGACTCAGGGTTGCATGAACCTTGATTCACTGTATATCAATGTCAGTTGTGCCACACTGAACAACCAAACGTTTGAAGTTGCTTCGTATAAATTGTGAATTATGAATGTGGTGATGTGTGTGTGGGGTGCCATGCTATGCGATGTGGTGTGTGGCATAATGTGATGCTGTAGTGCTACTATGTGGTACTGCAAAAGCTTATTCATGTGTGATAAAACTCCCTGCTCAATTGTCATCTCGGGCCCAAAGCTAGCTTGCCCTTGGGTGTATCAAATTTTACCCATCTATATATTGCAGATACTGTGGCAACGGATGTGAGCAAATTCTTGCACATGAAAGGACACACAGGAGCAGATGGGCATAGATTTGGACAGATTCTCATC
Source organism: Tephrocybe rancida (assembly GCA_018858115.1). Classification (NCBI taxonomy): domain Eukaryota; kingdom Fungi; phylum Basidiomycota; class Agaricomycetes; order Agaricales; family Lyophyllaceae; genus Tephrocybe; species Tephrocybe rancida. The sequence continues at coordinate 59,657 of JABCKT010006533.1, forward strand.
TGCTACAGTCCAAATATCTGATGCTACTATCAGCTCACATCGTTCAAGCATACCACGACCGCTCCAAGCCGACCACAACATATCTGTTTTTCACTGGGTTTAAAGAGTTTGAAGAGTAGGTCGTATCAGTAGAGTATTGGAGAGTATTGGAGGTCCATTGCCCATGAGGGATATCTGAGATGTTTAGCAAGCCGTACAGAGTCAAAATGTAGGCACGTTTCGTAAAACCGTCATCAGGTAGGGAGACCAGGTCCGTCGGAAAAATCGAAAGAGACTTATCAGGCGTGAACTGGCGTGAAGCCTGACGGTAATATTTAGGCTCATCACCAACCGCTGAGTCGAACTCCGCAGGCTACGTCCTATGCAGAGGTACTTTTGTTGTAGTATTGTTGTGGGGGTACTATACAAAAGCCCCAAACCTCGGCATCTAGGACTGGTAGCGAGTCTAGCGAGTCTAGGTAATCAAGCCTGATACGCTTCAAGCGCGAGGTACAAGCCAACGGTATGCATAGAACGAGGCAACTTCGGACAGCTACTAATGTCGTTAGGTTGATAACTTGATACACACGTCCGAGTCAGTACTTCAAGTAGTACTACTTTTGGCGGAAATAACCAGCTTAGGTAAGATCATGTGATCGTGATACTATAAGATGACGTGCCGAAACTCTAAGTTCGACTCTGATTCTCATCCTCTCCCCCAACCACTACCATCCCTGTAACCTGAGGCTTTCCCGAGCGCCTATCGTATACACCGCCAAATGGTTCCCAGGTAATCTCAAGATACGGGTTTTGCCTGGCAATCAGAAAATCCTTGATCTGGCAGGTAGGTGGCTGGGAGCCGAAAATCGGCTGGAAGTTGGAACCTGTCACAGAGCTGGAAATACAGGTTGCAATCAGCTCGATATGCCAGCTGGGGAAAATTGAAAAGCTGGCCACCAGGTGTCAGACCAACCCCGTCTCCAGTGCCACCTTCTAAGTTACATTTGGCTTACTACTCTTTAAATTTATCTATGGTTCTGGTGTCAATAGTTATATATATATTATGCAATTCTCTCTATCCACAAGTGGCTCCTTACATAGGTCATGAAAATTGAAATTTCGATACGGCACGGCCAAATGCACAATTTTGACAAAATTTTGACAAGTCATTTAAACTCCGCCTGAAATCAAAATATCAAACCAACACGTCGACTTTCCATTGTTCGTCTCACCACGTCTCACCAGCAGCGCAGAACTCAGCTTTGTACCCGTGAGTTCAAATACTGCGTGACGACTTTGACCACATAACAGCTCACTTTTATAGGTTCTACTCCACATATAACTGGAGGTTGTAGGTTCATACATGGTGAGTTCTGTTTTACTCCTGCCCATTTCAACACTTACGATTTGCAGGTATGTTCATGTTCACGAAAGAAGACGGAGCCATCAATCGTGAG